>PISX010013185.1:0-57785 GCA_004024625.1 Mellivora capensis | reverse complement strand
TGTTAGTAATCAGAAGAGAATCTCATGGGCTGAGAAGCCTATGAAATGATGTTTAAGTTCTTAAAAGAAAAGGAAAAAAGTCACTATTTTTTTCTCATCAAATGGAAAAAATAACATTAAACAGAGGATGATAATGAAGGGAAACTTGATGAGCTATTGTTAAGAATGTAATGTTGGGAGAAAATAGATGTATTTTATCTTTTATTGTGCTCATATTATATCACTCAGAAATTCTTTTTCCAAATACTTACCCAGAGAAACTTAAGTATAAATACCCAAAGAAATCTGTACAAAGAAGTTTGGTATTGGAAAAATTGTCAAAGAAAAGTAGTATATACTACCCAAATGCATACCAATTTAAAAAACTGTGTCAATAAAATGTAACATACTATGAAAACTTTGTAGCAGTTACAAGGAAGTATCTAGATAAGCATGCACCAAGATTGAAATATTTAAAATATAATTCTGTGAAAAAAGTGTAAGATACAGGATGCCATTTATACAAATTTAATATAAAAGAAAAGTGACTCATGACAAAGGATAATGAGATTATAGATAATAGATAAATATAAAATAATATAAAATAAAAACAAAAGCCAGATATCCTATAGAACAACAAAGGAAGTAGACAACTACCTTAATATTATGATATAATTTTGTGACTCTGAAATGCAAAATGAGGTGGAGAAGTAAGATTAAGTAAATTGAATTTATTTAAAAAATAAACATATGAAGGAGCTAGAAAAATATTACAAGAAAAACAAATTTTATACCACATGTAAAAAGATTTAAGAAGAATCAAAGAGAATATTATTTTAATAATATGCTAGAAAAATTAAAGCACAAAGTATATGAATGGCTAGATAAAAGCATTTGGTCAATACCTAGTGTCACTTGTCTGAAGGCAGACAATCTAATCGGCACCACTTCTGGAACTAGAAGGATACAGTATTGTGCCTATCTATACCCTAGATATAATTGGGATAGATTTGGTCAGGCCACTGACAATCATCCTTGTAGACTTAGAGGATTAGACAGTGAATCTCTCAGTAGTTAAACATGGCTATTATCTTGATGGCTTTTAATTTATCTCTTCTATGTATAAATAGAAATAACTCATGCAAAAACACCAATGATGGAATAATAATTTGGTTAAAGACAAAAATGGAACCATATAACCCCATGATTGCACTACTATGCATTTACCCAAGGGACACAAAAATGCTGATTTGAAGGGACCCATTTACTCCAATGTTTATAGCAGCACTATCAACAATAGCCAAATTATGGAAAGAGCCTAAATATCCATTGAATTATGAATATTACTCAGTCATCAGAAGAATGAAATTTTGCCATTTGCAACAACATGGATGGAGCTAGAGCATATAATGCTAAGTGAAATATGTCAGTCAGAGAAAGACAAATACCATATGATTTCACTCATGTGGAATTTAAGAAACAAAACAGGTGAACATAGGGGAAGGGGGAAAAAGAGAGGGAAGCAAACCATAAGAGAGACTCTTAACTGTAGAGAACAAACAAAGGGTTGCTGGAGGGGAGGTGGGCAGAGGGATGGGTTAAATGGGTGATGGATGTGAAGGAGGACACTTGCTATGCTGAGCACCGGGTGTTATACGTAAGCGATGAATCACTAAATTCTACTTCTGAAACCAATATTACACTACATGTTAAATAACTAGAATTTAAATAAAATTTTGAAAAAAAAAAGAAAAAAAAAACAAGACAAAAATGGAGTTTCTTAATTCAACTTTTAAAAAAATTTTAAGAGTAGATTAGATGTAGCACCAGAAGCATGTCCAGAGTGTTTTAAAGATTCAAAGCACGTTCATGACCAGCACTCATAGAAAGGCAGAAGAGGCAGAAGGAGCAAATTTAGTGTATCATAATCCAAAGCAAAGTAGGTAGATGAGTCCTTGCTCATAATAACTGTAGGAGTATGAAAAAGTCATTGTTACAGAGGATAAAATTAATCAATTCAAAGCAGTGAATGGGTAAAATCAGGTGGCGTGTGGATTAAATATATATTTAATCAAAATACCTGATTTGTTAAACTACTAAATATAATGATTTAATTAATACACTGTGAAGAAGGGAATGGGAAATTTTATGTTTGCTAACGGTGGTATGAGTGTCTGGTAAATAATGAGAGATTTTCTGTGAGCATAAACATGTGACCACATTAAGTTATTGTACAATTAAATTCATATACTTTAAAAACCATTAAAATGAGGACAATCTTAAAAGATTATAAAAAATTGTACATTTGAATTTTTAAGCATAATTTGGTATGCAGTATTTTATAGGGAGAAAGGGTACTTAATTTAGATAATCTTGGTTTTGCAGCATATGTTTAATAAAAATCCATCCTACAGTTAGAAGACATGGCATGTAATATAACATTGCTTTTCCCATTTCATACTTCAGAATAAACTAATAAACTAACTCAGTTTTATAGAGATCTCTCCTTTTTGTAAGCAGCATGTGCCAGCATTTATTCTCCATGTTCAATTTTATGAAAGCTAACTTATTAGTTTTATGACTAAAATTTCAGATCACTTACATCTTAAGGAATAGTTACACAATCCATGAGAGACGGATATTGTGAATTGTATATAGGTCAATAGCCAGGTTTCTGCACAGAATATCATTTTAGTGACTATTTTTGATAGATATTTGGAAATAATCCAATACCTCTATGTATATATTTTGTTTACTTGAAGGAAAGTATTTATAACTCTTTAAAAAATAAATAGAAATTGTAAAGCATGGTTCTAATAGTGTTGCCATATTTAAAAAGCAGTTTAGTTTTTCTTCAGGATGATCCCTACAGAACTCTAGCAGTGTATACAAGAAATTATAAAATCTTATCATCAAATTGGCAAAGTTTAATATTTTGTTTTTTTATTTGAAAGAAATACAGATTTACATTTTGCTAAACCTTTTACACTGAAGCAATGAAAAATATAAATTTAAATTAGATAAAAATAAATTACCTTAATATTTTCTCTTTTATTATTATTTTTTTTTCTTTAGAATTTAAGTTTAGAGGAGCACCTGGGTGGCTCAGTCATTTAAACATCTACCTTTGACTTGGGTCATGATCCCAGGGTCCTGGTCATGATTCCAGGGTCCTGGATTGAGCCCCACATTGGGCTCCTTGCTCAGCAGAAAGGCTGCTTCTCCTCTCCCCTTGCTCATGCTATCTCTTACTCTCTCTCTCAAATAAATAGATAAATAAATAAATCTTTATTTAAAAAAAAAGAAATAATGATCCCATCAGATAAAACCCCACCTTTGGACCTCATTTAACCATAATTACTTCCTCAGAGAACCCATATCCATATATAGCATATGGGAAGCTGGGGCTTCACCATATGAATTTTGGGGGGACATAAATATTCAATCCCAGAATTCATGCCCTTCTCATATGCAAATATATTCATTCTATCCCATCAGCTCCAAAAGGTTTAACTAATTCCATCAACACTAAAGTCTAAAGTCCAAAGCTTCATTTAAATATTGTCCAAATCAGACAGTGAGAATAGTTAGTTGTGCAATTCATCCTGAGGTTAAATTCCTCTCCATATGCAAATCTGTGAAATCAGACAGATGTGCTTTCAAAATACAATGGTGGGACAGACATAAGATACACATTTCTATTTCAAAATGGAGAAATCAGAAAACAAAGACAACAGTAACAAGTCCCAAGCAAGTCTGATACCTGGCAAGGCAAAGTCCAATAGATCTTCTTTTTTTTTTTCCCAGCAATGTTTTTTTTTTTTTTTTTTTTTATAAATATATAATGTATTATTAGCCCCAGGGGTACAGGTCCGTGAATCACCAGGTTTACACACTTCACACCACTCACCATAGCACATACACTCCCCAATGTCTATAACCCCACCACCCTCTCCCTACCCTCCTACCCCAAGCAACCCTCAGTTTGTTTTGTGAGATTAAGAGTCTCTTATGGTTTGTCTCCCTCCCTATCCCATCTTGTTTCATTTATTCTTTTCCTACCCCCTAAACCCCCCATGTTGCATCTCCACTTCCTCATATCAGGGAGATCATATGATAGTTGTCTTTCTCCGATTAACTTATTTCGCTAAGCATAATATTCTCTAGTTCCATCCACGTCATCACAAATGGCAAGATTTCATATCTTTTGATGGCTGCATAGTATTCCAGTGTGTGTGTGTGTGTGTGTGTGTGTGTGTATCTCACATCTTTTTTATCCATTCATCTGTTGATGGACACCTAGGTTCTTTCCATAGTTTGGTTATTGTGGACATTCCTGCTATAAACATTTGGGTGCACGTGCCCCTTTGATTGACTACATTTGTATCTTTAGGGTAAGTACCCTATTTTCAACTTTCTGAGGAACCTCCATGCTGTTTTCCAGAGTGGTTGCACCAGCTTGCATTTCTATTCAATAGATCTTAAGGCTGGAGAAAACCCCTCCTTGATTCAATGCTCTGCCTTCTGAACTCGGTTGGGCTACAGTACTGTGCTGGAATGAAGGGCCTGCCTCTGAACTTCTGGACAGAAGCTGACTGATAGAAACTGAGTCAGGTGTCCCTGATGATCTCTGAATCACACTTGGGGTCATTCTTCCCCTTTCTTAAAGAAAGGAACTTAAGGATGACACTTGTGTGATAAGTACTGGCTGTTGTATGTAAGTGATTAGTCATTAAATTTCACTCCTGAAACTAATATTACACTGTATGTTAATGGAATTTAAGTAAAAACTTGGATTAAAAAATCTCAGCAAATTAAAAAAAAGAAAAAGTGCCTGTCTGCAGCCAAGTACTCCATGGCCCACCGTGTAAAGCCAAGAAATCTGAGGCTTCCTTCAACTTGTACAGTCCCCATCACATTCAGTTCAAACAAGCAGTGTATCTGCTCTTATAATCCCATAATCTATTTATTTAGTGATAGTCCAGCCACATTTTTGGTGTTCTCTTCAGAAGATACTGTCCCATTTTTTGGAAATACGGACACACTGAGAATTTTCCAAATATTTAAATTCTCTCTCCAGCTCTACTTTTTTTGGGGGGACCGTAGCTGAATCACCCTTTAACACCCGTGTTCCCACGAACTGTCCTTTCATGGCAATTTGGCTTTCTCTGGCATGCACCTTAAAACTCCTCCAGCCTTACCTGTTACCGAGTGCCAAAGTGCTTCCACATGTTTAGACATTGGTTACAGCAGTACCTTCTTCTTAGTACCAAAATCTGTATTAGTCTGCAAGGTCTGCCATCACAAAACACCTTACACAACCCATTGTTCTGTTACTTTCTCACAGTCTGGAAGCTGGGAAGTCCAAGATCAAGGTGCTGGCAGGTAGGTCATTCTACCTACTAAGGCCTCTTTTCTTTCCTTATAGGTACCTGCTAGCCATCTCTCTAAATGCTCACATAATATCTTGTTTGTGCACTTAAAGAGAGAGAGAGAGAGAGACAATATGCTCTGGTGCCTTTTCTAATCCTACTGTGTCAGGGTCCCACTCTAATGACCTCATTTATACTTAATTACTTCCTTAGAGGCACCATCTCCAAATATAGTCACACTGGGGATTAGAACTCCACTATATGCATTTTGGGGGAACACAAGCATTCAGTCCATAAAATAGTGCTTTAACAGAAAAGAGGATACAGAAAAAGTGAGCCCTCAAAACGACAGAAGTAAGAGGGTGTTATACATAATTAGAGAAAAGGAGATTGGTTCCTTAGATACCAAAAATGGGAAATATGCCCTTATAATTGACCTATTTATAAATTCAATTTGCTGCATAACTCAACCACAGGAAAACTAGTTCATTATTTTGCTTAAAATTAAAATATCTAGGCAATATATTTCAATTTTTATTAGCTGGGCAAACACCTTCAAAATACAATTGTCATCCTAAGAAGTATTTCTTAAGTGGAAATAAATTGTGCAACTTAATTGTTCACACTTCTTGGCAACTTTGTACATAGAATATTTGCAAGAAAATTAATTGAATTGTCTATAAAAAGCATGAGTGTGACAACCCATATGGGTGAGTCTAAGGCCTTATTCCTTAAGCTCTTGTTCACATATCATTTGCAACAATATCATTTAGTGATATATATTAGAGAACAGACTCCTGAGCTCCACAAAGCTCACTGGATAAGAATTGCTAGGTGCAGGAATTTAGAATTGTTAATTAAATAGTCTGAAATATTATTTGTAAGTGATGTCCCCAGTTAAGAACTATTGGTCTAAAATGCTTTTGTCTTATGACACATCATCTTCCTGAAAAACAGAATTACAGAATACTTTTGAAAAATCCTTTGTGGTATTACTTATGGAAAATCTGTTAATAATTTACATCTACTCTTTTTCTAGGAATAGGTCTTAATGTTCTTGTATGCTCTGTGGCCCAAGCCACTTTCAGAAGTGTGTGTTAAGGTAGGAAAATAGGTGGATTAATCAACTGCTTCCTGCATATGGTGATTGAATGCCTCACTGTCATTTCATTTGGATGCATCTAGTATGTTAGACTGTATCCTGTGAACAGGATTCCAGTCAGGATTATGTCTGTGCAGAGGACAAATATCTTTCTGGGAGAAAAGAGAAGAAGGGACACATAATAATTGCTTTTTTTTTTTTAAACATAGACAGACATACAGTTCCCAGTGTCTAGGAACATCAAGTCAAATCAATTGATATGTATTTCTCATATCATATTGGCTTTATTTCTCATGGTTGGAAACTGACAGGTTCTATGCTCCTTTGGTAAGAACATTCCATGCTCCAATATCAAGTAATCAGTGAATCTGTAGCCAGGTCACTGCAACCCAAAAGGAAGAGAAGATCCCATCATTCTCTGGAGAAATTATGCTGTAAATTAGAAAATCCACAAAAATAAGTCACTTTGCGTGGGTTCTTATGTAGTCATGTCCACTGTGAATATTTTCATGCCACCATTGATTTGTGAACAAAGAAAAAGTTAACAAAGAAAGAGCACATTAGTGCAATATATATATATATATTTTTCACATAATTAAATGTGACTTTTTAGTAACATAATGACTAGTAAGAGGAATATCAATCAAAAGAGCAATTTTGTTCAAGGGACTCTGAAGATTTTATTAGATTCTGTTTTTTCCCAATATATTTGGAATGGCAAGAAAAAGTTCAGTACTTAGTAAATCAGCATATTTACTGGCTAGAAATCACAAAATATTAAAGTATGAGAGAAGAGAGCAGACATTATTTTGCTATAATTTATTAATCTATGCAGAAAAATGAGACTCATGTATATTAAGTGGTTTATCCAAGGTCACAAAGATAATTGTAAAAAGTGAACAAAACTTCTGGTTCACTGCTTTTTGTGTGCTCTTGCTTTTTGGTTTTCCAGAATTTGAAATACTGCAAATATAGTTAAAAGTGACAGTGAATGATCCACACTTGAAAAAATCTTTCTGTTGAAGTTGGAATCCAGGTCTGAAATTCTGCAGAGAGGAAATGTCATTTCCCTGAGAGGAGAAAGAAGTCTTGGCATGTTGATTACCTGGGACAGAGCACTGGACGACATCTGCAGTTATAGAATCAAATAAAATGTAAGCAGAGAAAAGAGGAAATAGTCTATTTTAGGTAGCTTATCCCCTAAACATTGTCAGAGTCAGAAAGGTTGTTTCATTCACCAGAGTAGCCTATAGCTTCATATAGACAATAAATCATATTTCTAATTTAGCACTGTATATTGCATTCATTGTTTTTTTCTCCTTGTGTCTATGAAAAATTCTCTTTTCTACATTAATGACAAAATATGATTAATTATATGTAATTAGGTAGTGATATAAAGTGATACCTCTTTATAAGTTATTACCAGCAGTGCACTTGTGTTTATTAACTATTTATAGGTAATTAGTTAACCCTTGAAATGTATACCCATAGATGAATACTTAATACTAAATTATATAAATTTGTAACGAATCTCATTCCTGTTATAATTTATGAAAAGCACTAAATCATTATCAAGAAATACCAAGTCTGGCACCTGGGTGGCTCAGTGGGTTAAGCCTCTGCCTTCGGCTTGGGTCATGATCTCGGGGTTCTGGGATCGAGCCCCACATCGGGCTCTCTGCTCTGTGGGGAGCCTGCTTCCCCCTCTCTCTCTGCCTCTTTGTGACCTCTCTCTCTCTCTGTCAAATAAATAAATAAAGTCTTTTTAAAAAAAAGAAATATTAAGTCAACTAGTCAACTATTTCTTGCTTTTTTTTCTCCTGAACATTTTCAAAGTTGGAAAATAAAAAGTCTTGCTTTTTATTTTTAGGATTTCTTTATTTAATGCTTCAAGTTGTGGTATATCAGCTTATAAGGAAATGAGAAGCATTTTAGATACAATATTTGCTTTCTCATTTTTATTGCTCATCAACATGAAATCCAGATAAATCCAAGTAAAAAATCAAGTTGAAAATATTGAAAAAAAAAACTATGCATTTTGATCAGAAACATACATGTTAGAAAAGTCTCTGGAAATAAGCCAATTCAGTACGTGTTTCTTATGATAAAGAGATATCAATGACAGGACCTCTAGCAGTTCAAATTTGAGATTTGTGAAAAATGCTGAATTTATTTTTTAAATATTATTTTGTTAACGGTACAGCTGACAAGAGTATCTGAATGATAATGTACATGATATTTAAGTATATGAGTTAAGCACATTAATTTGAGTTTAATAATGCTTGAAAAATGCTGCGATGTCATTTTAGATCATATTTTAAACACCAAATGCTGTGCCTATGTGAGACTGAGTTGGATAATAGACAGCTCTAGAAGAAACTAGAATAACAGAATCAAGATACATTAAAAGAATGGAAAATGGTATTTTTTAACTGTACAACCTAAAATACAATTTGAAGGGAAAAAAACAATCAGATGGCACAGAAACATCACAAAGAGATTGTTCTGAAGAGTAAATGAGCTATTATTGTTTTGAATATTAAATGGGTATTTCATAAAACCTTAGGAATATAGACATGTAATTATTTACACTATCACAACTAGCAAGTTATGAATGCATTTTTTTACCTTGAAATCAAATTTATACTTCATTACATAACTGAGTATCATGAGAGATAATTCATTCTTAAAATTAAGTATCCATGATATGCATATATTTGATGGGGACATATGTTGTATTTTAATAGAAACTTACTCTAAAACTTAAAATTAGCTTGATATCAACTTATTTTCATAAAGATCCAATCAAAATTTTAGTAATCCAAAAAAGATCCTCTCTCTTGAATACTTTAGAAATGTAATGTTGCTGAGGAATTATATGTTCCCTGTAGACCTTAACAAAGAACCTCAAAAGATTAATTCCACTAATAGTGCAAATTGAGTAACTCTCCAGTTATTTTCTTTAGTAATCTGAATTAAAAATAAACTTAAATTGAAGGAATCCAATCTACTGTGACTCTGAGAAGTCTGATTTCAATCAAATTAATCATAATTTCATGTAGCCCACTGAAATTTACACTAAGATCATCCTAAATATTATGGACTCATTGAAACTGGCAAGAGTTAATCAGAGAAACCAAAATCCAAAAAAAGAAATGTTTATTTGATCATGAGGCTAGAACATATATGAAATCGTGCTCATGGTTAGGTGCAAACTAATTTTTTCCCTGCCTTGTTATTTAGTATCCTTCCTCTACTGTTCCTATAATGGCACTCCTCTTCCTTTTTCTTGGGGAACTTGTATTTTCTCCACCTCATTCATTTATTTTCATTGAGAATGCCTATATTTTTACCTGACTCCACTCTCAGCCATAGCTGGTTCATGAGTAAGTTCATAGTTCAAGACATAGTTCAAGTAAGACATAGTTCAAGAGTAAGTTCAAGTCAAGCAGAGATTTTCCCTAAGAATTTTCAAAATATTCAGGCTTTATGGTGGTAGATACTAAAAGGTGAGGGACTTGAGATTTATGAGTAGTCAAGTGTTCCTTTATGAGAAATGAGCTTTTAGTGAGAGAGAATGAAATATACCTGTGTAGAAAAACATAATTCACACCTAGTCTGGTGTGACTTTAGTTTGTTTGCTTATTTTTTTTTTAAGATTTCATTTATTTGACAGAGATCACAAGCAGGCAGAGAGATAGAGAGAGAGAGGGAAGCAGGCTCGCTGACTGAGCAGAGAGCCCGATGCGGGGCTCGATCCCAGGACCCTGAGATCATGACCTGAGCTGAAGACAGAGGCTTAACCCACTGAGCCACTCAGGCGCCCCTGTTTGCTTATTTTTAAGTTTAGAAATTTCTCTCTCTCTCTCTTTTTTATTTTGATCTTTTAATCTATTCATTTTTGGAATTTCCTGTTTTTCTACATGAGTTCAAGTTCAATTTCCAGAATTTCTAATCAGAATAGAAATGAACAGTAAAATGGGCCTGAATAGGATTCTATGTTTACAAATATTTTAGGAAGATGGATACAAATAAAAATTTCTGCTGAATGGTTCAGTAGACTTAACTATTTTGTTAACATCTGTCTGCCTAGTTATCGTGTTTTGTCTCTATAGTGGCAGAATTGACTGATGGGACACTACTCTCTCAGTTCACGTTCTACCTCACTACAAACACCTGCTTAGCTTCCACTGCTGGTTTCTCCTCTCCTTGTCTTTGAACTCTAAATTTTTCAGGAATCCAGAGTTCAGTCTCAGAAACACTGCTCTATACCATCTATACTCACTTCCCAGTGTTCTCAGGACTTTAAATAATATCCATATGCTGACTGTCCTAAATTTAATTCAAAGCTAAGGCCAGGCATATCTATCCTCTGCATGTAAGACATGTATACCACATGACCTACTAGAACTCACTAGAGATGTCTAGTAATCATCCCAGGATTAACATCACATTTAGTTTCAGCATCCGCATATCCTAAGCTTACTGTTCCTACAATCCTCATTTCAGAAAATGCCACTGCAGCCTCCTACATGTGCAAGAAAAAAGGGACAGAGAGTAATTTCAAGGTATACATATATATACACAAATCCATAGGCATACCTCAGAGATCCTGTGTTTGATTTCAGACCACTGAAATGAAGCAAGAATCAACAAAGTGAGTCAAATAATTTTTTTCATTTCCAGTGCATATAAAAGTAATGTTTACACTGGGCGCCTGGGTCAGTTAAGTGTCTGCTTCTCGATTTCGACTCAGGTCATGATCTCAGGGTCATGAGATGGGGCCTCATGTCAGGGTCCATGCTCAGCAGGGAGTATGCTGGAGATTCTCTCTCTCCCTCTTCTTCTACCCCTCCTCTGGCTCTCTCCCTGATAAATCTTTTAAAAAAGGGATGTTTACACTATACTCTATTAATTGTGCAATAGTGTTATGTCTAAAAAATGTACATACCTTACTAAGAAATATTGTATTGCTAAAAAAAAGTTATCATCTGAGGTTTTAGTGAGACATAGTCACTGATCACACCTCACCATAACAACAACAACAACAAAAATAATAATGATGATGATGTAAAAGCCCGAAATACTGCAAGAATCACCAAACTGTGACACAGTGACCAAACACTGTTTCCTATCTTTCTAGCAGTGCAACAGATTCTATCACCTCTCAATTAAAATCCTTTCCCATAAACTTGAATCTTTTTAATGTGTGTGAACTGACAATTTCTCTGGTCCTCAACAATTATTTCATTAGTGAATTTTGTATATATGAAAGTGTGTGATGCCCACTGTATATATGGGATATTGAACTGCATTTGTCAGTCATGTATTTCTCATAGCAAACTTTCCAAAGCAACACTTAAAACTTTTTATCTCATCAGATATGTTGAATTTAGGACCTGATTGTTTTCCCCCTTGACTATAATCTTTTTGAGGATAAAACCCTTGGCTCTATTTTAATGCAAGTTGTTGCTCTTTATTTAATACAAACAACATGGAAAACAATGCCATGCATAATCTCTATCTCCATCACCACCCAACACACAATCAATGCAATCTGGTTTAAGCACTTTAAAATGTTATAAAATTTAGCAACAATTGAGAACAATATAATGAATGTATCATATAAGATAACTTAATTGGGAGAAGAAATGTTTTAAATTGGTGACTGTTAGAGAATATGTTTAAGTTGGAACACTGTTTATTCTCAAATGATTCATATTGCTCATTTATTTTAGTAAGTATTCACCCTGGCCATAGCTGAATATTTTTCATTTTAGTAATCATGTTAAATTGTTATAATTTTACAATATTCTATTTTGTTTGATTTACTGTCTTGATTCTATGACATAGGAGGATAGAATAAATATTAACCTTATTTTATAGATTAATAAAATATCCCATATAGGGACACCTGGGTGGTTCAGTTGGTTAAGCCTCTGCCTTTGGCTCAGGTCATGATCCCAGGGTCCTGGGATTGAGTCTTGCATGGAGTTCCCTGCTGAACAGGGAGCCTAGCTCTCCCTCTGCCTGCAACTCCCTCTGCTTGTGCTCTCTTGTGCTTGTTCTCTCTCTTGCTCTCTCTGACAAATAAGTAAAATCTCAAAAGAAAGAAAGAAAGAAAGAAAGAAAGAAAGAAAGAAAGAAAGAAAGAAAGAAAGAGAAAGAAAGAGAGAAAGAAAGAAAACATCCCATATAAAGTAGGATGTATGAAAGAGCAAATAGCCAGTGATTGAATAATCAAAATTGGAATAAGTTTATTTGGACTTTTAGTCTATGGCAACTGAATATACTATGTATAAGTCACCCAGTACCTAAATGGTTGTTTTCAGAAGCAAAAATTCAGAGTTTAGATTTCTATTTATTTTCCCCAAGGAAATAATTCTATAAATGATGTATACACCAGTTGTATCTATAAAGCACATTTAAAATTTTTTCCATGTTAAGATAATGTTCTATAAAGACCTTTGAATTGATAAAATAATCAATGAGAACTCGTATCAAGAAGTGGCTAATATACCTAACATTTTCAATATTTATATGGCGTTTCTGGAAAACTTTAAAAGTATTATTAACTAAAGTAGCCATTGATGGCTTTATTATAACTATTCTTTTGGACTCAGACACTGCTTCTTCAAACAGGGTGAGAAGAGATAAATGATAAAGAGCAGAAAGTAATCATAATTCCTTCTTTTAAGACATGATTAAAAGGGCAATTTAGAATGTTATAATTAATGTCAGTGATAATTGCATTACTGTATGACATGGTGAGACATTCTGTGTCATTTAATAGGTTTGGATTTGCAAGGCAAACTTCTAAAAGCTGGTTAATTCCTCACAGGCAGAATGTCTACAATTTAGATAAGAGCCACCAGATTCATTATTTTTTATCCAATGAGGTGGACATAAATGAATATTTAGAATTATACCAGGTAGCACTCTGAGGATATTCTCCACGTCATTCAGTAAATATTACTTTTTTATAGGAAAACTTTGATTAAAATGATATTATAACTGCAACCACCAATTTAAAGTTATAATAAGGTAGACATTACATTAAGTAAGCATTAAAACACTGGTGCACATGCACACATACTGGCAAAAGGTAAGTATTTACATTTATTCATTGATTTACATGTCATTTTTGAATACTTAATAACTGATCTAAAAATAAACTTACTATTCAGTTACTTGCAAGTCAAAACTAAATCACACCATTCTGTAGACTGATAAATGCTACAATTGAGATTATCATGGGTGCAATGAGAGTAAGATCAAGTAATGATAGGAAACCCAATTTTATGGATTCAGAAAAGACTTCTTTAAAAAGGTGTTATTTATCTTGATAGGTAAAGAATAAACATGTAGATAAATAATAATGGAATATTATTTATTTATTTATTTATTATTTATTATACTACCTAGAATAAACTAGGTAGAGATGATAGTGTAAATGAGTGAAAATTCTTACATATCCAGGGGCAATAGAAATAGGGTGTTTTTCAGAAACTTAATGTATATTTGGATCATAAATCATTGGAGGATAAATGGAGAGAGATCAGGAAGTAGGATGTAGGATGTAGGAAGTAGAAATTGGGCTGGTGGAAACATACAGGGAAAATGTACTTTATCCTGAGGGTGAAAGGAATGATTGATGGGATTTATTAGTAATTTATACTCAGATTCTTCTCTTAGTATGGCAATTCTGACTGCATTATGGAAAATGAATTAGAGCAAAGTGACTTTAGAAATAAAAAAGTAGTATTTATGAATTTATTGTTATGATCCAAAAATGTAATGAATTATAAAACAAGGTAGTAAAGGTGTAAATGGGGGAAAGTAAATAGATTTGAAAGATAAGGAGGTAGCTACCATAAACTCATATGAGGAAGGAATATGTATTAGTTTCCTATTGGTGCTAAAATAACTGATCAGAAAATATTTGTTTAAAACAACCAAAACTATTATTCTACAGTTCTGTAGACTAGAGTCTCACTGAACTAAAATCAAAGTGTTAGTAGAGCTGTGCTCTTTTCTGAATGGTTTCAGGGAGAATTTATTTATTTTCCTTTCCTAGCTTATAGAGGTAATCTTTCTTCCTTGGTTCATGACTCCTTTTTCCATCTTTAAACCTAGTGATGCATCTTTCTGACCCTGCTTCCATAATTTCCATCTCTTACCATAGTATGGAATGGTTACTGGATTTTAACTTGGTTACACTGGATCCACCCAAATAGTCTAGGAAAACCTGCTCTTCTCAAGGTCCTGAACTTACTTAATCATATTTTCATAGTCACAGGTTCTGGAGATTAGGACACAGACATTTTTGAGGACCTTTATTCTATATATCAAAGAACAGGAAGGGCCAAAGGTGAAACACTGTTTCTGATCTTGGAAATTTAGAGGTGAAAATTATAAAGATGTCACCAACCTAGATAGATAAAAAGAAGAATTAGGTGCAAAAATACATTATAACTAATGTAATGGGACAAAAAAACAAAAAGATTATGAGAGAGGAGTGAACTGGTGACTGATAATGGTAATATCAGTAATTGGGAGAGGAAAATAAAGAAATATATAATTCTGACCAGGTTTGAACAAGAAGATATTGAACCCTAATAATGTATCCTCTCAAATTGACACATATGTGGATCATTTGTTAGAAAACTCTTGAAAGTTTTGATATAGTTTTTTCCTTTTATTGAGGTAAAATTAACATAGCATAAAATTAGCTATTTTAAAGAATATGATTCAATGGCACTTAGTACATTCACAATGATTTGCAACCATCATCTTTATCTAGATATGAAATATTTTTATCACCCAAAATAAAACCCAACACCCATTAAAGAGTTGCTAACCATTTCTTCTGACCCCACAGCCTCTGACAAGCACCACTCAGCTTTCTATCACTATGGACCATAACAGAGTTTTAAAGTTTGGAAACATAGATTTTTTTCTTTTTTGTTCAAAACTAGACGGAGTAGCATAGCAGATGTACACAAACAATAGTGGACCAGGGTAGATTTCATGCATTTTATCCCAAGGCCAGTTATGATGCAGATGGTGACATCAATTCTGTGTAACCTAGATCCCAGAGACGTAACATGTTACAGATTTATTGGGAAACATGCCTTGTCTCTCTAGCATATTTTCATGGGAAACTGATGAAATGACAAAGGTGGAGGAAAACAGGTTTAACTCTGTGCTGTAACAAAGTAAGATTTCTGTTACATTTTAGGATCAAGTATGAAGAAAATTTCATTATTAGAAGGGAACTGTCAACTGTACCAAGTGATGTAGAAGCTCAATCAGTAAGTTAATACATATGGCAAACTACCTCATTTGTAAGTAAAGAAAACACAGTTTATATTAAAAGAGAAGTCACTTGCAACATATTTCAACAGTAGATTATAGTTTATACTTCATGATTTAAAGTGTGAAAATATTTTTCCCTTTCAAGGTTAGAGAAAACGACCTCCTTAGAATTTTTTAAAAATAAAATGTCCATGTTTCTTTATATTTTTTCTCCCAGATTCAGATTCATATTAAATATTTAGGATTAAAGGTTATGTGTGGTATAGGGAAAGAAAAGCAAACTCTCTAAATATTTATATTGAAAGAATAATCTTTGAATGTAAAGCCAAAGTTTAGCCTTACCTCTTTCAATATCCACTTTATATGAAGTTTTTCTATACTTCTCTGGATCCTGATTCCCTAATATATCATCTCACTCTTCGTAACAAACTTTGCTCTCAGAAATGGCCCCAAATTTATTATTGGCAATGCCTTAAGAGCTAATAAGAGTTCAAGGTGAAATTAATTATAATTTCACATGAATTAAAACCTTAAAGTAATTGGATACAGTTCTAACTGTGAAATTGTTCAGGGAAAATAGCAGACATATCAAGCATATCAGGGAAAAGTTCTGAGGCATCTACTAGCCAACTTGTAAGGTGTTTGTTGATGCAGATGACGGTGATCCATCTCAGCAGTTAATAAGTATAGATGACAAATAGAGCACGCCGCAGTTTGATTGTTGTATAATGCTGCCTAACAGGGGGAAAAACAAACTATATTTTGTAAATCAGTGAACATTTATGGAATAACTAATGCATGCAGAAGATATGTTACAGGAAAATCTATAGGTCAAGGACTATACTAAAAATTACCAAAATTCCTAATAAGGGAAAGTATCTTGATAAGGTACTACAATCAAGGAAGTATATAATAGATATTTAAAATATGGTCCAGGAATGTTATTGGAATTCATAAGAAGGAGGGAAAAAAAGTTCTCACTTGGCTATTGAGGAAGGCTAAATAGATAACAGTGATTGGAAGCTGGAAGTGGAAGAAAATTCTATTTCTTTTTTTTTAAGATTTTATTTATTTATTATTTTTTTTGAGAGAGAATGAGCATGGGAGAGGCAGAGTCCTCACTGAGCAGGGAGCCCAATGTGGGGTTTCACTCTAGGACCCCGGGATCATGACCTGAGCCAAAGGCAGACACTTATCTGACTGAGTCACCCAGTCACCCTGAAAATTCTATTTCTAAAAGCAATAGCCCTAATCAGAATTCTGTGACATGACCAAGAAACAAATTATCCTTCACATTTTCTACATACTCAAAGTACGACTTGCATTTTTGTTTATCAAGAACAGTGACATCCTTTGATAGAGACTTTAGAAGCCGGGATGCATGGGTGGTTTGGTGGATGACATAGAATCATTAAAATTCAGGTAACACAAATTAAACAAATAGTATTAGGAAACTGGAGAGGCAAGAGGATCTATATTATTTTAATATAAACATGCTCCTAAGACTTATGGCACTATGACTACAGCATTGTTATGTTTCCTCATGTTGAGAAAAGGACAGAGGAAATTAGTGGGCGACAGCATATCTGAAAATAAAGAACATGAAGAAAGATTTTCTGGACACTACAAAGAATCTTCATTTGCACCGAGGAGACAATAAACAAAGATATAACTATCCTAAAATCTTCATCAATGAATCACTATTACTCACGCTGGACTATGAAATTTACGATTGATTTTTTTTCATCAAGTTCTTTGTTTAAACAGAGGACTCTGAAAATAGCTTTTGGTGAAGTCTCAACATTTCACAAGTCTGACATGAATAAAAAGTAATTAAATGAGAAAACAATTCCTGACATTTCCTGAGTGGGTGCAATATGCCAGACACTCTTATAAGCTTTGTAGCTAGAATGCTCCATTTTGGTGCTTAGAGCAACACTACAAATGAAATGTTACTATTATCTTTATCCCCTTTTGATAGTTGAGGGAATTGAGGACACTGAGATTTCTAGAGTTCAGTACAAAACTCTTCTGTACTCTAAGTGCCCAAACATTTTTGTGCAACACATAGAGATCGGTAGATATGCCCCTTCTCACCAGCTTTGCAACATTCTTTTTCATCTGGCTCCAAAAATTTTCTCCTTGGATTTAGCACTTGACAAAGTTTCTCTTGAACAATACCCTTCCTACATGCAACAGTATCTCATAAAAACTAATAGCCCTCTCAGCTTCTGACCCTTGTGTTTCTAACAGAAGAGTTCAAACCATGTGAAGAGAACATTTATTGAAATTTTTTGTTTAATTTTAGTTAGTTAACATAACAGTGCAATATTGATTTCAGGAGTAGAATTCAGTGAGTCATCACTGACATACAACACCCAGTCCTCATCGTAACAAGTGCCCTCCTTAATATCCATCACCTATCTAGCCCATTCTCCATCCACTCCCTTCCAGTAATCCTAAATTTCTTCTCTACCATTAAGAGTCTCTTATGGTTTGTTTCCCTCTCTCATGTTTATGCCCTTCCCATATGTTCATCTGTTGTGTTCCTTAAATTCCATGTATGAATAAAATCAAATGGTATTTGTCTTTCTTGATTGACTTATTTCACTTAGCATAATACATTCTATGACATCCAAGTCATTGCAAGTGGCAAATTTTCATTCTTTTTGATGGCTGAGTAATATTCCATTGTATATATACACTACATTTTCTTTATCCATCCATCAGTTGATGGACACATTACTAAAAATTCACTTGTGTCTGGCCAGCCAACAAATCACCAGTATTCTTGCTTCCTTCCTTCCTTTAAAATGATATAAAACAGCAAAAACCTCCATGCATAACAATAATGAAGATGGAAGATACCAATTACTGGACACACATCCAAATTCTGGTCTAGCGAGGCAGAAAAATATGTTATTTTTGTCTAATCTGTGACACCTGTATATCTAGACACCTTTGTGCAAGTATGAATAAGCACCTTGCATAGGAAGGAATGACTTATTTTATCAATTATGTCTATAAATATTTAGTTTTGTATGGATTGACTTCAAAAAATTTCATTTCTGGTAGATTATTTATTGTTCTGCAGCTTCAGAGAGCAAAAGACCTATCACTTAACTAAGAGCAAGCATACAAATATACCTTCAGTTACCATTTTTCCTTAGTAGAAAACATACCAAAGAGAATTAAATAAATCATATATGATAAAACCCACACCTCATTATAAACTTCTCTGAAAAGAATTCATCAAGTGAAATGCAGAAGGATAAAACTGATTATGGGAAGAACATTAACTGGTATGTCACCAAATCAATGGTTCAAAAGCATTTCAGAATAAAATCTAATATATTCAATATTTATACATATTTTATTTAATATTGTGTACTTGATCATTTCTTAGCATTTACCTTCACGTTTGCCATAGAGTTCCAGAACAGCTACATGGTTACTTCTGAGATAACAATTTGCAACCACAAATGAGAAAAATGGGAAATTCTGTTATTTACTGACAAATGACTTTAAAAATCTAAACAGATGAACTCTTAGAATTTTTTGCAGGCTTTGCTTTGGTTGCACACTAAATTTTCTCAACAAAGGGCATCTGAAATGAAACCTCAATGACTAATATTATACTTAAATTTTAAAAAAAGTAAATAGCCTTTAATTTTCACAATGGGTGTCATATCGCAAACTCTAAATAACAATTGATGTCATATTTCACTTGCATTCTGAAATTTTTACTAATGCCTCATTTAAAAATTATAAATAAGCACCTTGATAAAGCTCAACTCAAGAAAGAATGGGCTTGGACTGAAAAAAAAGAGTAACACTATGACAACAGGATGTATTAGTCACCTTCTCTACCTGTACCATTATTTGTTTTTGTGGGAGTACTTTTCAGACTCACTATTGCATTATTGTTCAGGTTTGCAATATAGTTCAGATGCACCTGAAAATGTTACATTTTTGTACATTCTCTTTCTGTTATTTAACCATTTTTGCTTGGTCTAATTTAGATCCACCAAATAACAACTATCATTTTGGCAAATGTTATTCACATTAAGGACAGACTCCTTCACTTCTCTTTGAATTTCCTCATTCTGGCCATGATAGGGATTATTAATCTATGATGAGCACTGCTAATGTTTCCACTACTACCACCAATGCCATTTTCCCTGAATGATTAATTTCCATTTGTAAACTGTATCACATACATTACAGTGTTTAGTCATCACAACATCCCAGTATAATAGGCAAAAAAATATTACTCTCACTCTACTGAAGAAGAAAATTTGAGGCAGAAACAAAAGGCAATTTTCTCACTCAGGATCACATAGTTTATCTCAACTAAAATACATGGATGTTTCAGAAACTGTGTTAATCACTGACAAGGGAATAATTTCTATGCAATGTGGTAAGTAGTAGAGTAGAAATATGTAAAAGATACCAGAGGAAGCACACACAGGGTTTACAAAGCCAGAATGCTACCCTGAGTCTTCTCTTATTTTAGACTTTCTTGCAATATACAATGTACCTCTCTACCCATAAAGTTATTTATATGCTGATTGGGATCCAGGGCTTTTTTTAAGGACAGGGAGCACATCAATGCATTTGTAGACTTATTGTCTGGTCTAACTCTGCACTGTATTCCTATGTTTCTTTGGAATCATTTCCTTATTTGTAATGCCAAGGCTCTGACTGAGATAGTTTCTTGCAGTAAAAAATCTGATCATTTAGGGGCACCTGGGTGGCTCAGTTGGTTAAATGTCTGACTCTTGGTTTTGGCTTAGGTTGTGATATCAAGCCCCATGTCAGGGTTCTGCACTCAGTGGGGCATTTGCTTAAAGATTCTCTCTCTTTGTCTCTTTTCCCATTTGTGCATGTACACTCTCTCCCCCTCTAGAAGAAATAAATCTTTAAAAAAATTAAAATAAATAAAAATTTATTAATATAATCTCTGTACCTAATCACTGTACCCCCACTGTATATCCCATTCCTGATACTGAGGCTAGAACTTACACTGTGGGTGTACAGTAAATAAGGAAGCCAAAGTCACCCCAATTTTCTATCAAGGCTAGGTTCAACATGCCAGATCTTGATGCTTATTCTTGGAAACATTTCCATGGCCCTTCCCTCACCCTCCAGCCTACTCTCTCATATTTATCCAGCAGTGATACAGAACAAGAATAAGGGGATCCATTGCCAATGCAGATGCAGGAAGTAGTTTTGGCAGATAAACTTAGTAATTGATGGCTTCACAGACTTCTTGCCCTAGGACACCTTTGTGATTGAAGTTCTGCAGACTGCTCTGAGGAGAGCACTTGACAGGGGAAAAGGGTTGGTTTCTAAACACATTGTTACGCCTGAGTTTTCACGTCTGAGAGACCACCAAGGAGCCAAGCACTGGTGCAATCACAAGAGGGTTTATTTGACAAGCTTAAGCTTGGGCCCAAGTATACAACAGAGTAGGGACTTGGACCCCGAGGTAACATGTTTAAGCTTGGACCCAAGTATACCCGACGCAGCGGAGTAGGGACTTGGACCCCAAGCTTAGTTAAGGCAGGGGTATTTATGGGTTCCTGTTACTAAAGCTGGGGGTGGTGGTGGGGAATCTCTGGAACCAAAGCAGGGTGGGGCTTCCTGGAACCAAAACAGGGTGGGGGTTACTAAAGCAGGGTGGGGGAAAGTTCAGCCCTTGGGCACAGGGGTCTGAGATGGCTGTACTTATGCTAAGGCTAAACCTGAGGTGGGATGGCCTTGATTTTTCTCGGCCTCCACAACATAAAGGTAATGAATTTGCCACCTAAATATAAAACTACCCCTCTACCACCAGGAACAAGATCTTGTGCTCTACTCCATTCCCTTATATTAGGTTAAGCTATATCTATACGAGGAATATAGTTTTAAGTTCTCTATTTGTGTCCTTATATAAAAAATAGAAGATTAGGCTGAGTTCATGCTAATATTTCTTTCTAGAAGTTTATTTGGTATAAGAGCACTCCTTATACTACATGAAATCAGAAGTTATGTTATGTGTATAGCGATGTTTCCTTTATGCCTCCATTTAGACAGCCATTCATTTTATTTACTTTTCATGTTTTTACTGCTTCACGTGTTACTTTGGTGCCAGGCTTCAGCTTATTGAAATGATATTTGCTCATATTCATCTAATTTTTTCCTCTTCATCTTTTTCCTCCCTTGGGGCCAGCTAAAAAAAACCCCTCAATCTATAGACATTCCCTGAATCATCTAACATTTCTGCCTCATCTTCTAAAACACGGCTGTTATTACCCCTCTGCTCTGTGTTTTGTTTCTACTTTAAAATTGGATTGGTGAGAGCATGCCTGAGGCACCAAAAGACAATTATTTCTCTTATGTTCTGTTCACGGTGATTTCTTTTTTTTTTTTTTTTTTTCAGAAACTCCTTTTACGAAGACATGAACTCCTAGCATTTTAAGTGCTGCAAAAGCCACTGTGAAATTGTCACTGACGTGATTTCAGCACAGGGACTACCAAACATCTTTATGAGAAACGCTGACAATCATCATTATGGGCCAGAACCTGTAACTGGAATACATGTTTCTAATGTTACAACCACATGAGGCAGGTATTAGTCAAGAGATCTGAAGTGCCTGAAAGAATAAGGAGGCCAGGACTTTCACTTTTACTGGCACAAGCACACTTAACTCTCTGTCTTCTCGTGCCTCCCCGAGGCCCCATTTATTAGGGGGCACCTTGACCATTAGGCTTAGTAGCCTATGCCAGTGTTTTGCTGGGGAATATATGGATGTTCCTTCTTAAGTTAAAGAAAAAAATCAGACTCCAGGGCTGATTTGGCATAAGTGGTTCACAAGTGCTTGATTTGAAGCCATCTTTCCCAGTCTTAATAAGAGAGACAGATATCATGTAACTGAGGTCTCAAAGCTAGTGAATGGTATGTCATGATTCAAATCCAGGCAATAGGGTCCAGAATTCATACATCTTGACCTCTACTTTCAATAATGTGTGATTTCTGCCTATCATTTTGGATCATTTCCTCCTCTCTTTTATTTTTTTTTAAGATTTGATTTATTTATTTGACACAGAGAGATCACAAGTAGGCAGAGAGGCAGGCAGAGAGAGAGGAGGAAGCAGGGTCCCCACCAACCAGAGAGCCCCATGTGGGGCTCGATCCCAGGACCCTGGGATCATGACCTGAGCCGAAGGCAGAGGCTTTGACCTGCTGAGCCACCCAGGCGCCCCTCATTTCCTCCTCTTGACAGAAACCAAAGGCTTCCAATCACATACAGTCCTCATGAAAAATTTAGTATAAACCATGAACATTTGGCTACTACTCCCCAAATTCTTGTATGGTAATACATAACCCCCAAAAGACTCGGGAATGCTAATTTTCTCTCATTCTTCTTTGGACCAGCCTAAGTAGTTTAATAGTTCTCCAAGTGCCCGCAAGATTTTTTCCTTTGGCACTGAGAATGGCTTCAATTTGATATCAAGTACTTGTGAACCACTTATGCCATTTCAAAACAACCACAAAGGACCTTGGAAGAACTGATTAGGTCAAAACCCATTAACCTCTCTTTGAATGAGTCTTCGCGGTTCACAGAATTTATGAGGCCAGGATTCTCTAACAGGCTTTACTTGTACCTCTGAGAACATTCAATAACTCTGTAAGCATCTGTTTATACAGTTTTGCTGTTGTTTGTTTTTTCTCTCCAAGGGAAGGAAAATAAAAGACAAGGAGAAGAATGGACAAAAGGATGATTGATTAACGAGCATTAAGTGATGGAAGAGAGAAAGGTAGGGACATGTAGGCCTTACATTTTATTTTTAAATTTACACAAATTGGTACTTTTGTAAATATTAGGAGAACCTCAAGCCTACTTTATTCTTTCTGATTAACCGTAAAGCTTATGCTTTGGCATTGTAAGACATCATAACATAGCTTTAATGATTACCAGAAAACTGTAATCTCAAAAGTATTTAAACAGTTGATCTCTACCAAAACTCTCAAAAGAGGCAAAAATTAGTTTATGTATTCTTTTACATAAGCTATGGTAACTCTCTAGATTTAAAATGTTCACTGGAATATTTGGAAGGCATTCTGTTTTTTGAAATTTTCCCTCCAAACTCAATCATTTTCTTTTATAAAATTGCAGTCTATCTTGTAGCCCTCAGCCATCAGCAAGTGGTATTACTGTAATAAGTCCTCTAACACTTGTCACTGGCTTTATTTGTAAGAATGCATAAGAGAATATTGTTTCATTGAACAGAGTTGCATTTCATCAAACCTATGGTTGTGTTTAATTTGATGAAAGAGAAATACAACTATTTTAAAGTGTTTTCCACAGTAAAACTTAAATACCAAAACCACTATGAAACATATGAGATATCATCATCATGAGCGTATTTGGTATTTATTGAACATTTTCTATGTGATAGATACAGATGTAAGTGCTTTTCGTCATTTTGTAATTTGTTTTTTAAACCATCTCTGGGAGGCAAGTACTAATATATTAACATACATATGAGACTACTGAAGCTTAGAGAGTCAGAGGCATCTGCCCAAAGTCAGGTAAATTTGCAAGGAGAAATTCAAACCTAATTTAGTCTAACTCCAAATGTGTGCTCTTACCCACAATGCTATAATATGCTGTCTTGCATCCATTTTTTCTAGTACATTCACTTATACTTTCCTACCTCTGTTTTTAAATTTATTCCATTTATCACCTAATTCAAATAGTCTATCTTGCTGAATTATGTTTTTCTCTATATGTTTATATATCTGAATAGCAGTAAATCTAAGTGGATACAAGGAAGAATATAAATTAAAAAATGTACAGGACATGGGAAAATGTGATTAATAGGGGTTGGTGGGAATAGAAGTAACAAGCCAATAAATAAGATGAAATGAAACAAAAACAACTAATGGCAAAGAAACACAATCTCTAAATATCCTTTGCAATCCAGAACGACAAAAATGCAACTTAAATTGCAAGATTTTATTTCCAAACAATACTATTCAACTTTTTAAAATGATAAGATACTGAAACCAATCAGGTATTTATATGGTTACTAGACTATTTCTTGGTCAGTTACATCATGGGTTTTGGCCAGTCACAGGGCCTTAATTATAGAATTTCACAAAGTCTATTTCTAGTTTCCTTATCATTTTTTTTAAAGATTTTATTTATTTGATAGAGAGAAAGATCACAAGTAGGCAGAGAGACAGGCAGAGAGAGAGGAGGAAGCAGGCTCCCCACGGAGCAGGGAGCCCGATGTGGGGCTCGATCCCAGGACTCTGGGATCATGACCAGAGCCGAAGGCAGAAGCTTAACCCATTGAGCCACCCAGGTGCCCCTCCTTATTATTTTTGTAAGAATTAAATATTTCAGTTTTCATGACAGGAATCAACATGTAATTAATTAAAATGTTGAATGTTTAACAATTGCACTTCTATTTTTAAAAAAGCTCTAAAATCCTTGTTACTGAGACAACAGATTAAATATCACTTTTGTTTAAGCTCTTGGCCTTAAAATATGTTTTTTTACAAAGCTTTCTCAACTAATTTTTTCTACTAATGAAGAGAAAAAAAAGCCTTCACCTGATTACAAGTATACTATTTTTTAAATTCCTGCAGCTTCTCATAAAATTATGTGAACAGATATTTGTAGGGTTGCCCATAATTCTGTACTGTTTTCTCTGAACACATTTTACTCATGAGCAATAAGACATGATATATCTGAACTAAATTCATAGCTAGAGGTAGCAAATTTCACCTAATTAAGAACAGAAGCAATATTAACCTTTGCAAGTAAGATTTTGCTTATATATTAAAAATGTTTGAAGATAAATGAAGCAGGGATAGAGGGGGAATAAGATACATGAATTTACAAATGGCTGGTAATGGTTTGCCTTTCTGGAGTACATTATTCAGTTAACTTTTAAGATAGCATCCGTTGTCCTGGTAACCTTTGAAAGCATCTAATCAGAACATCTCACAAATGTAGGAAAGATGCTGACAGAACTGGTTTTTGGCTTCTCAGTTCATGTCCTGTTGTGAGCTTTGTTCATCTGAGCTGTGAAAGACAGAATATGTACATTGCCAAATGGCCCGAGGAGTCTGATAAGAATGTCTGGAGTTCATCTGCATGAAATTTATTTCCCTTCATTAATATTTAATTTACTTAATAATATGTGGTAAGTAAAACTGTTGGTACAAAATTGAAGAAATCTAAAATTATTATTGGAAAATTGACAGACAAAAGTTCTTAAAACACTCATTTATTGAATGCTTATGAGGACTGGGCTTTGTTTTTTAGTCTCTTTTGTATATTATTTAATTTAATCTCCCAGGAACTCTAGGAAGTGAGTAGTAAGCTGATGCCTACTTTTCAAATGAGAAAATACTGCCACAATGTTCAAAGATGATTTAACTGGTAAGGCAAAGAATAGGGTTCCTAATTCCAGCAGTGTGACTCAACTGTTAGACAAAGCATCCTCTTTGGCTCTGCACTGTTTTAAATAACAATGCTCTCCTTGGTATTCACATTCCTTCAACCTTCCCTTAGAATTATCATTAATGTTTCTTAATACCAAGACATTCTTAGTTCAGTTAAAATCTGTCAATTAGGTGATTTACTAAAGAATAAAACTAGCATAGTTTTATTATTAGGTTAACTAGCATATGGAGGGACAATCAGACTTATTAGTAATCAGAAAAACAAAGTGAATTGATAGAAGAGGAGAAAAAAAAAACTTTACACCTTTTCCACCTATTTGAAAAAAAATCAGAGAACTGGATAATGCTATTTGTCTGTGGGACTGTTGATATATATGAACATTCATTTACCTTTCAGGAATGTCAACAGTTGGAATCACTTTAGCAAACAATATGACAATAGTCAACTAAAAGTAAGATAATCTCATATCCCATAAATACTCAATTCAATCATATAAATATATATATTTTTCTCTCTCACATATATATCTATGAAGGGCTAAGCACAAGAATGTTTCTTGCAGTAATGTTTGTGGTAGAACTTTAGAGTATGATAGGAATCTAGGTATCCATCACTGGGAAGGACACTAGGGCAAAATGTAAAGGGTGGACATCACAGCATAAGTGAATTTACAACTAACTGTTTAGACAAAAGTTTAGTCACATGGATTAAACTTTAAAAATGTAAGTCTCAGTGATACACAAACAAGAACTATAAGATATTATAAATGACCTTAATGAGTGTTAATAAAACATTTATAACCAAACACATTTTACATAAAGTCTAACTGAATGATTATCAGTAGGATGAGGATGAAGGGGAAAATTATATGAGAGTAAAATCAAATTAATTGTTAAGATAGGGTCCATGTGGGTTCTTATGATGGTACTGTGCCAAGAACTATGCTTAACTTAATCCTCAGTACTGTGGTCCAATTGGACTGGGCAGTTAGAGGGGAAAGGTGGGAATATTTAATTTCCTATTCAGCAATATCCATCCCTTATTTTCACACATTCTAACATGTTATGCAGCCTACTCATTCTGGGTGAGTCTACATTCATCATAACTAATTGCCCCAAGGAAAATATCTTTTTTCTCTTTAGAGTTAGTAAGAGAAGATGCTGATATACATTCACATGAATTTGGATTGTTGTAGTCTATATTATTTGAAACCTAAAATTTGTTTTACTTTCCTGGGCAGATGGTATCTTTGTATGGGACTACCTGTTGGGCTGAACATAAGTGAATTTCTGAGCCAAGATACATAAATATTTCATCTCCTTAGGGGATCCATCTTTTTCTTACTCTGTTTATACGATTTGTTAATGATCTTCCTACTAACTGGTTTGGCATGAACATATTTCTTCACACAGGCAACCATATTGTTTCATAACATTTTGTCTGACATTTTAAGATAAATTCCAACAGGCACTTTTGGATCTTTGGACTGAGCCTTTATATTCTAAATAGAAGTTACTATAATTACGCTTTTCTTTTAATGAGTTTTGAAAAGGGCTTCCCTCTACTTAGTCTGCTCTTTGAGAAGACAGCCTATTAAGCCCATCACAAATGGCAGTTAGAAACATTTAACTTCTGGGGCGCTTGGGTGGCTTGGTTGAGTGTCTGACTCTTGGTTTTGGCTCAGGTCATGATCTCAGGGTCGATCTCGGGGTCCTGGGATCAAGTCTCTTGAGCTCCTCCTTGGTCCTGTGAGTCCGAGATTCTTTCCCCTTCCCTCTCCCTCCTCCTCAGCTCCTCCCCACTGTTGGTACACTCTCTCTCTCTCTCTTTCTCTAAAACAAATAAGTAAATAAAATCTTAAAAAACAAAACAAAACAAAACCATTTAACTTCTTACTTCTGGTGCATGGCCATGATTCTAAATAATCACACACTTTTGGAATATAAGCAGATATCACTTAAACACAGAAAATACATTGCCACATATTCTAATTCAACTATCCTTGTTACTCTGACTATCCAGAGTCAAATATCTAGCTTGACATAAAAGATGTATCAATATGTATAAGTCTGAAAATTACTTAATCTTTATAGCCAACTCAGAAATGTAAGGAAAAAAAAGAAATTTCTCATCATTTTTTTCCCTATCTACCCTAACTTCTGTTTCTAATCCCTGTGCTTTTGCACACATAATAGACAATCTATCTAGAATGGAATAGCTTTGCCTTCCTTTAGCTTTTTTTTTCATCTCTACACCAACTACGAATGAGGAGAGTTTCAATCTGATCAATATCATCATGGCACAATTTTGAGCAGGTTTCCTCCTCCTGGAATTACAAACCTCTAATTTGTCTTCTTCTGGTCCCTCCCATACTTATTTAAATGGTTGCTGAATCATTCCTTGTTATCCTATTAGCCCACTTTTGACTAAATTTCATGTATCATCCAGATTGGGATCACATCATTGTACATTAAAAATGTGGGAACTCTTGTCCTTTTTGTCATGTTCTTCTGAACTAGTTTCCAACATAGTTTATATTTATCATTCACATTCCTGTTCACATACATATACACAGAATGCTATATACATATGTTAAAATATTCATTTTTAACAAGTATGTATGTTCAAAGAATAATTTAGAAAATATACCTAGCACAAAGTTTTTTTTAAATCTCAAATACTACCACACACATATAACAACTATTAACATTTTTAATGATTTCATTTTTGAAAGTAGAGCATATAGAAAAGACATAAAAAGGTACTACTAGACAATTATAGTTTAAAAAGAAAATTTAAAGGTAAATGAATCTAATAGACGCAACCTGTAGGTATTGGGAATGTTCTTGAACCTGAAAAAATCTGAACTAACTAATTTATCAAGAACATTTTTCTTTACAAAAGTTGATAGTGATATCCTAAAATTCCTCTCTATCAACTTTGTTACATTCTATCAGACTTAGTTAAATGCTTACTTAAAGAAATCTTGATCTTTAAGAATTAAGAAGTAAGCATCAAGAATTCTTGATCTTTAAGTAAGCATTGATCTTGGCTTCCTCTGCACACTGCTCCCATGCTCAGCGACAAATCCTTGGGAGTGACTTGGGAGTGTGTCACCTGAAGCAAACCTCTGAACCCTGGCACCTGCCTTTCTTGCCACCCACTTGTCTTTGCATGCATGTTACCATCCTCGAGGTCTACTGTGGGTCCATCTTCCATCCCGTGTGACCACACTGATGCCCACAAATTTATGGAAAGGAGGAGGGAAACACAGCATGGGGTTGAACGCAGCCTCTTAACTAAAATAAAAAAAAATTTTAATTTTTTAATTAAGAATGCTTACTTAAAGAAATCTATGAGTTCATTGTGAAATTAAGTCATAATAAATTCATTGAATGAAATGGGGCAGAATATCAAGTAACCAGAATATTTTCATGTTGTCTTGGAATATGTTCTTGTACTTTTGATTTTAAAAAATTGAGTGTGTTTGTGTAAAAAAAAAGATTTTTTTTAAAACAATCATGATCTACCTCTATATTATGTATCTTTCCTACTCTTTTTCTTCCTCATCCAAACCTCTCAAAACTCCCGCATTCCCAATTCTTTCTTAAAATAAATTTTGTAAAGAAATAGTGTTCCTATTGAAAAAAATCTTGATTGCTTTTTAAACACTAACTTTATTCACATTTTTATCCCACATACAAACACAGAAAATTTTAATAGAGGAAAACAGAAAACCACGAAATTTTCACCTGTTACAGTGTTATACTTTTTAGCTTCATTTCTGGAGTGATACTCAGTAATCCTCTTACTCAACTATATTGCACTTTTCATAGTGCTATTTCCAAAAGCCAAGCTCTCTTTAGACTCAAAATCTTAGCTACTGTTGCCGTTCTCAGAAATAAAAACTGTTTGCTAAAGATTGAAGTCAATTTTACCCTTCTCTTTCTAAAACTTGCCTAACGTATGTGTGTATACATACATTTGTATCTATATATATAGATAGATATATACATGTATATATGTGTATAAATATACATATATTTGTATCTGCATATCTACGTCTCCCCCTCTTTCTCTCTAAATATATACATATGTATAGGTATTATTTTATTATACATATGTATATGTATATATTATACATTATGCTTTATATATCATACAATATGTATATATCGTACATATGTATATATACATTATGTATTATGTAATACATATACATACACAACATGTATTTTATACACACACACATATATATATGTGTATATATGTGTATATATATACACACACACACACATATATATCCATCCTTTTTTTGTCTAGAAAAAGTATGTCTGGTCTACCCAACCTGCCTCTAAAGTGCCTCTTCCACAAAGATACTCTAGCGTTGGAAGAAGATCAAGTTTATCCTTGAGGACTATAGGTGACAAGAACAAGATGTGAAATAAGGCTGAAAAATCCAGAAACACTCTACAAATAAAACTAATTGGAAGTTTGATACTTTATATTGTATAATGGGAGGGGCAGCTTGGCTTCTTTACCTTGTTTATGGTGGGAAATTTTAAGAACCATGAGACCTGAATCTTGCTACTAAAGCCATATCTTTCTTCTTTATTGGCTCTTTTTTGACTGGCTTGATTAGGTCTCTATTGAGACTGTTCTTTGCATCATTTCTATCACCTAATTATCTTATTTTAGAGTAAAATCTTTGTTTCTCTCTTTAATACTCTATCTTCACAGCATGTAAGCATAAGTGGCTACTTCTGTAGCTTGAAAAACTTCATTTGACACTGATGTTCCTTCCCTACCCTGATTTATTTTTCTCCTTAGTTTAGTGATATATACTGATAACTATTGGCCAACTTGGTTTTGTACTCATAAATGCACAAATTAATGCACTTATGAAAGTTTCACTGGTGAAACTATAATTTGTCAAAAAAACAACCACCCTGGATCATCTTGATTTTTAATTTTCTGTAGCATGTGAAAATTTTAATCACCTATTTTGAACTTAATTGATATTCTTCCCCATCTAATACTAAACCTTAAAAATTGTCAAGAACTTACAAAGTTTTGCAGTTGTTTACTCCTTCACATTGCCAACATTTTTCTTTAGCTTCAAAGTCAACCTCTGGGTGAGTACTCTAATGTCATGTTTATGGTACTGTACTCATTATTTTCAAGCAAAGTGTATTTTGAGGCAGCATTAATTACTCTAAAATCCAGCTTCACATTGACCAAAATCAATGTCATAAACTTCTAAGTTCTCTTAAGTATAATAAAAAGCACAATGTATATTCCCACCAACAGTCTTTAAGTATTTGGAGATAGCTAGTGATATATCCTTCCTGTTGCCAGCACTCCACCTATTCTTTAGGCAAAATGACTATAGTTTTCTCAATGATTATTCACTTGACATTTTCCAGCCATTCACTATCTTAATAGCCCTCTTCTTAACTTTTAATATCCTTCTTATAATGTGGTGCCTAAAATTAAATTCAGTACTTTCAGTTACAATGTTAACAAACAGAGCCGAATTCTGCTTCCTCTTTTCCTCCAGCCCACATGGTGGTGGCGGCAACCTGCTGTTGCTAATTCCTGGGTTGTGTCAACATCTTCTGTTGTCTTTTCAGCTCTCCCACACCTGTTACTCCGTTTTAAATTTTCACATGAAACTAAATAATATCAACAGTGATTTCCTGACTGATTTTCACTGATATAAATGTAAAACAATTACACAAATTTAGTAGGTCTTAAAGGAAAGATCAATAACAATGACAGCAAAACTCTTAAAACAGCAAAAGAAAGAAAGGACAAAAGACATATTATGAAAGAAAAATCAACAAATCTGCATGTTTGGAGGTAAGATACAAGAAAAATGGAGTAAAAAGTGATGTCAGTATTTTAGACCATGGAATCAAAAAGAAAAAAAAATATTCACAGAGCAAATGAAAACAGGTAATAGAGCCTAATAAATCAATTTTTGAAAAGTAGTGATGAGTTTGCTTTTGTACCTAATGAGAATGAGGTGATGGTCGGAAGCTGAAGTAAAAACTATGAGTAGATAGTGACCAACTGTGTCAGAAATGGAAAGAGAATTGAGATTCATCCATATAATACTAATATATAGTTTAAGATATGTAGGATGAAATAAAAAGCAGTAAGAATCAATCTTGGGAAAAGTCAGTGGTATGCATGGGGAAAGGAAAAAGAAAAGCAAGTGCAAAATGATATACTAATATATGAATAATTCTTTACAGTTTACAAAACATTATTAGATGCAGATGCTTATTTTACTTTCACAGAAACCCTGTTAAATTGGCAGGACAGATGGCAATAGTTCTTATTTGTAAGCAAGAAAAGAAAGTAGAATAAGAGAGGGAACAGTAAAAAATGGAAACAAATAGGAAGTGGAAACAGGATAAGATCATGGATCATGAGGGTAAAAAATTGGTTTAAATATTAATAACATTATTTCTACTCATTGTATTAGAAATTAATTGAAACATTGAAGTACCAACATTATTTTTGAAGTATGATTTAATTCTATTAATAATAATGTATATCAAACTAGTACATTAAGAGATAAGGAGGGGATGGTTAGAATGATAAATGACCTAGAAAAATGCCACATTAGTTAACAATTGGTTTCAGAATGTGGGGTGAGGAAGCGAGAAATATTTCCAAGCTACATTATAGGGGAAATTAAAAACAAAAATCCATATATTGGTATATAAGTAATGCCTTGGATAGCAATTTATAACTATAATGATACTTTCCTAGACGTGATTTCTTTGATCAGGAGCCACAGAACTTGATGCTGTCCAATGGCAACTGGAACCATCAAGGAGACAAAGATACATCTGAAGTTACTGACTGAAGCAGAGGAAAACAGGGAAAATACCCTAGTTTATACCTTACTCTCAACTCTCAGTCTCCCACCAGGACGGCCACTGGACAAGCCTTGCTGCAAGCCAATGGTCATGGAAGCTTGAAAAACACAGAGGGTGCAGAAGTTTAGCTCCTGGAATATTTAGCAAAGCAAATAGGGAATGCATCTGCAAACAGATGACAGACACTCCTATGGTATCTCATTTAATACTACTGGAATTTCATGAGGAAGGTACTATTCCCATTTTATTGGAAGTGAAGGCTTTAAACAAGCTATCTTTTTTCTTACTACATGTTCTGGGATGCTACACCATTAAATTAAAATTCAATAAATATTATCTCAAATTTGTTATCTAGACTTACAGAACTATTTTAATATTTACTGTTTTCTTTTCTTTTTAAAACATGTTGGAAACATCACTTAGACTCCAAATACCTCACTGTTCTTTTCTTGTAAAAACCAGTGATTAAATAAATGAAAGCAAACTTGAATTTTGTATAATGCAGTACTGGTATTCAAATTGTGATTGTAATTATTTACATTCTGTGCATTCAAAAGTAACTGATTTAATTTATTAATTAATCCCACATTCACAGAAAAAATGTGGGTAAGAGAAAATTATATTGAATTCTCATATATTTAGGGAGCAGCATATTGTCTGCATTGCCTCTGATTTATGAGCTCAAATTTTTAAGTTTCATTCTTCGTTGAGATGAATTGTGTAAAGTATGTGGAATAATTTATATTTCTGCTAATGATGGTTACAGAATGTGGGTGGGAAAAATTAAATCATCCTAATCAGAAACTAAAATGCATAAACTTGTGTATAACTTAACATTTGCATAGCAATTGATAACTAATAAAATATTATCTTTTGATAAGCAGTTATTTTAAGCTTTTATTTATTTTTTGAGAAATCTATTTTAAGATTTTAAAGCAAATACTTTTTAAGTATCTCAAAGTCTATGTTTTTCTTAGGCATTATGTGAGTAATATCACATGTATATATAATACATTAAATATAATATACAATAAATATATAGTATATAGTATAGTGCATTATATATAACATGCTATATTACATATTCTATTATGTTATATTAATAATTAATATGCCATTAATTATGCTGTATAATATGTATGCTATATATAATATGCTGCTATACAGCTATATATAATATGCTATATAGCAGCATATTATATATAAAATACTTCTCATATGTTATTATATTTATCTAAGATTACTTTAATACAATATGTTCCTTTCTCTGAAACATAATCATATTAGTTTCATGGGGCTGCCCTAACAAATTGCCATGAACTGGGTGGCTTAAAACAACAGAAATTTATCCTCTCACAGTTCTGGAGTCTAGATGTTTGAAATCAAATATCAGCAGGGCCATACATACTTCCTTTAAAGGCTCAATGGAAGAATCCTTCCTTGACTCAAACTAGCTTCTGGTGTCTTTGGACAATCCTTGCCTTGACTTATAGGTATATGATTTCAGCTCCTGCCTCTGTTTGTCCCATGGACTTTTACCCTGCACATGTAGTTTCCCTGTGCATTCTTCTCTTCTTATAAAGGCACCAGTCATGGGATTTAGGGTCTACTCTAACCCAGTATGATCACACTGGGATCAATCATACTTAGTTACTGGGATCAACTATCTATACCTTTAAAAACCCTACTGAAAAATAAGGTCACATTCTGAGATTCCAGGTGGACATAAATTTTGTGAGTCACTATTCAAACCATTAATATAGTGATTTAATTTAGGAATGACCAAACAGGGAGGGCAAGAAAGCAATGAGGTCTATGGCCAGGACTGAGACTTTGCTTACAGTCATCAATCATTAAAGCATTCCAGGAATCTCTTGAGAAAGAAAGGACCCATGACTAATTTGAAATCACATCTGTAAAATACATTTTTTCTCATCGATTATATTACTACCCAGAGAATTAAATAAACTAAAGGATAGACTATCTCTCCTTTTTAAAAAAAAAAAAAAAGATTTTATTTATTTATTTGACAGAGATCGAGGGAGCACAAGCAGGCAGAGCAGCAGGCAAAGAGAGAGGGGGTAGCAGGCTCCCCACTGAGCAGGGAGCCTGATGTGGAGCTCAATCCCAGGACTCTGGGATCATGACCTGAGCTGAAGGCAGACACTTAACCAGTTGAGCTACCCAGGAGCCCTAAGGACAGACTACCTATTAAAACCAGTATCTATATATACCCAAATGGATTGTAAAATTAGGAAGTTGGGTATCCATGATATTTTATTAGTATTTTTTCTCATTTCAGAAAAAAAAAATTAAGCCTGTAATTTCCTGCCCACCGGTAAGAGCTGTGAATTTTAGTGATTTTAGTTTAATTGTGTGTGTGTGTGTGTGTGTGTGTGTGTGTGTGTGTATGTGGAGGGACATGTATATATGGGTGTGGTTAGCAAAGATCATATTCCAAATGTAAATTTATGTTCATTTTTCCATCTCATTTAATAGGGCCAGTTTTCCATAAAACTAAATACTATGTGAAAACATAACTTTTATATAATCAGTGAGTCATCCCCCATGGGTCTGAAAAAAGGTTTTTATTGTGTATATGAGTTGTTGTTATTAGTTGTTTTTATAATTTGTTTTTATAAGTACTTTTGGTCTTTCTTGGGACTTAACAACACTCAGGATGACAGTTAAAGGAGATGGAACAAGCTGGATCCTCAATGATACTGAGCCACAATAACAGTTCTGCACCACTACCAAGACCACTATGTGATAAACACATTTACATCCTATTCAAATTACTATTTTTTGGTCTCATATTACAACAGCCTAGTTAGTTTCACATATAACTAAGTTTGTCTATTCAAAAATCCATTAAGTTATTTTGCTACACAAAGCAATAGCTAGTTTGGGGGTACAGTTTTTCCAAGCTTTCCTTCCTCCTAACATAGCAGACACACTGAAAACAATCTTAGGGAACAGTACTGAGCCTAATCAAGAAACCAACATGCCTGCCTGGCTGGCTTCAGAATCACTATAGCCCAGAAACCACTGAGTCTCCCACTTTCCCCCTTTATGTATGGGCTTATCTGTTTTGGTTTCCGCCTGTCTCATCATTGTTTGTTGGGAGCATGAGGAAAAATGGTTCATCTCTTAAATTCACAGATGTTTGTTATTGACAGAAATTGTACCTGAGCAACCAAACTGAAGGAACCTCTGCATCTGGGCCTCATTAGAAGATAAGAACCAAGGCCTGATCTTAAGTCTAATGCTAAAGGGAATGCAACTTGAGGAAAGCATTGGGTATAGGAAGAGAAATGTGTATTTTACTTGTAAAGGGGAAAGTAAATAAGTCAGAGGGCAGGCTGCAGTTTTTAAAACATGGCTGCTAATTCTTTGACACTCTTTTCATTGAGAGGTAGGCCTATGTTGCTTTACCTTGAATCTGGGTGGGCTTACGACTGGACTGCTTCAACCAACAGACTAAAATAAAAGTGACACTATATGCCTTCTGAGTCAAAGTTATAGAAAACCACATAGCTTCTGATTTTTTCTCTGGAGGACTCAATTTTGGAGCTCCAAGCCTTCATGTAAAAATCTGGATCTCTAGTTAACAGCAGATCATGGACCTTCAAGCTGATAATGTTTCAAGCATCTGTATCCTAGGATTCTCACAACTTTCCTAGCCACGATGAGTCCTGGAGCTTGTCTGTGAACTATTTCCCCAGTAAGTTCTATCTTCTGACTCTGGTTGAAGCAACATAGTCCATGAGGCTTTCTAGATCCACAGATATGCTCTAGTACCACCAGTATCTATTCTAGCTCTAAAAGCTATACTTGTTTCAATTTCAATAGTAACTAATAATACTGAGAAGTTTCTCTGAAAAGGGCCAGTAATAGGACAATCAATGCAGGTGATAAAGGACTGGCAAGTGCTCTTTGTAGAAGACATTATGTGGAGTTAAATTCTACAAAGGATGATTCACTGATAATACTTTAGACTCTTAATTTGACATACCAGGAATCTTAACCAATTTCTGGAACTATTTGAGTATGCAACGGCTTTCAACGGAAACAGGCCACTGCCAGGTAACCATGCTGTGGTTGTGAGTGCTGCAACACTAAATGCAATAGAAGTAACATAGATGCTCTTTTGAGATTTTTCTTCGAGGGTTGCCTAGGTGGCTCAGTCAGTTAAGCGCCCAACTCAGTTAAGTGCCAAAGCAGCTCAGGTCATGACCTCAGGGTCCTGGGATCTGGGCCCATTTCAGCCTCCACACTCAATGAGGAGTCCGTTCTCTGCCTCTTCCTTTGCCCCACATGCTCCCGCACTCTCTCTCTCTTTCAAATAAATAAATTTTTTTTAAAAAAGATTTTATCTTTGGTTTTCAGCATTTTAAATACAATGTATCTAGTTGTGGATCACTTTGTATTTACACTATTGACAATCTCTTGGTTTTCTTGGATGTGCAAATTAATTTTTTTAACAAATATGGAAAAGTGGTCAACCATCATTTCAAACATATTTATTTTCTGCTTTTTCTCTCGTTTCTTTTCACTGTGTATTTGTTGGTAAGCTTAATTGTGTATCATAGTTCTCTAATGCTCTGTTGATTATTTTCCTTATTCCTTTCTGTTCTTTGGCTTGGATTATCTCTATGGTTCTATCTTCACATTGACCAATTTTTTCTTCTGTCAGCCCACATCTACTCTAAATTCTTTTAGTAAGGGGCATGTGGGTGGCTCAGTTGGTTAAGCATCTGCCTTCAGCTCAGGTCATGATCCCAGAGACCTGAGATCAGCCTCACATCTCGCTCCCTGCTCAGTGAGGAGTCTGCTTCTCCCTCTGCCCCTCTCCCTGCTCTCTCAAAAAAATAAAATCTTTAAAAAAAATTCCTCTAGTGAAGTGTTTAACTTCAATTATTTTACTTTTTAACCCCAGAGTTTTCATGTTGTTATTTTGTTTATCTTCACTGATATATCCGAGGAATCACTATAGACATATTTACCTTTATTATATATTATAAATATAAATTCTTTGAATACTTTCTCTGCTTAAACCCTAATCAGTGACACTTCTAGTACTGTTTTTTTCCAAGTGCATACATTTAAATTTCTTGTTTCTTTTCATATCTCATTATTACTTGAAAATTGGACAGTATATGTAATATATAGTTTCAGCCTAGATTCTACTCAATCCTTCTTTTGTTTGTTTCTTTGTTCAGTATAATTTAAAAGAGTATGTGTCCCCCAAAATGAATGGTCACTGGTCTCTGCTCAGTTATTATTATTAATTTTTCTCTCTCTCTCTCTTATTTTTTTTAAATTTTTGTTTTTAAACCTGGTTTCCTAGGGGTTCTTTATGGGTTGACATAATTTAGTGGTCAACTCTTAATTGGTAAACAGTAGTACTTAATATCATTGAGCCAACAGGCACATTATTTGCTGATGAATATGTGTATGGCTTGGAAACACATTCCGAGTTCAATATTTTTATAATTCTTCTCTGGCTTTTGATTTCCATAAGCTCAAGGTCTCATGGCCAGCCAAAGGCAGACAATTAAGGCTCCCTCTGGTGTTTCCTGACTTTGGATGGATCCATGCAGAAATGCACAATATTCCAGATCACCATAGTTATAAGAATGCTAATCCAGACCATCTAGTTATGTGAAAGCTTATCAAGACAAATTCCCCAGAACTTCGGTGAAAATTATGGCTGGTCTGCTGGTCTGTTGCTTACTCCAGCCTGTAAAATGGCATTAACAGTGTGATGTTGGCTATCTCAGACAGTTTTCTATTGTTCTTGGATAGTTTCTCTTTTGTTTTCATCAGTGTGCCCTGGCATGGATTTTTTTTAGACATCCCACACCAAATTAAATCAGGCCCTTTGGCAGCAAAGGTGCAGATCCACATGTGGACTCCACACAATGAATTTGTGATTGGGGACAAAGTAGACGCTCCTCAGACTGAAAGACCACAGATTCCCATTAGGACCTCTTGAATAAACATTTCTCAATTTGTTCCATGTCTTTGGTCAGTTTCCAGAATCCTAAAGTAGTTGTTTCTGACAATTATGTCCATTTTATCTTTGCTTTTCAAGAAGAGCGTTTAGGCACTCCACAAGTTTTCCCTACTCACTTTAAATGTATCTTCCATCTCTAAGTCCCTAGCACATAGTGCTTTGGACTCAGGAATTCTTCTGCTCTTTGAATTAAATGGAAGTGTTTAGCTGCATTCACAACAGGATATTTGCCATTTGTATTTAATGTCTAAAATGCATGCTTCCTTGTATATCTCTCTTCTTCCTAATCATTTTTAATACTATTATTACAGAATACCCTCTTTTTAAAAATATTTTATTTGTTTGACAGAGAGAAATCACAACTAGGCAGAGAGGCAGGCAGAGAGAGAGGAGGAAGCAGGCTCCCTGCAGAGCAGAGCTCTATGCGGAGCTTGATCCCAGGACCCTGGGATCATGACCTGAGCCGAAGGCAGAGGGTTTAACCCATTGAGCCACCCAGGTGCCCCCAGAATACACTCTTAATTTTTCCCTAGCTACTCTTGTTATTTGTTTCTATCACTTTATCTGGATCATTCTTTAAGTCTATCTTTTACATGTGGGATTTCCTAAAGACTTGGCATTTGACCCTCTTCTTTTCTCACTTGGCACTCCTTCTCTGGGAATCTTCATTCACAAGCCAGACTTCAGTGAGCTCCCACTAACTGCAGATGATACTAATTTCCAGTCCTGGTCTCTGAGCTCCACACTTTCAGTTCTTTTCAGTCTAATGGCACAACCTTTCTGCTGCCACAAACATGTCTCACAGTCACTATATTTAAGTGTGTATTCATGTTTTCCCTACGAAAATCAGTTCAGTTCTCTTCCTGTGTTTGTTCTTTCATGAAGTGACATCTTCATCTATCCATTTGGACCCCTGCACAGAGCTTGGGCTATCCTTGCAGTTGTACTTCTCTGTGATATCACATTCTAGTCATCCCAACAACTTTCACTGATACTTTATATTCTACCCCTGGACTTTAGATTTATTACACAAACTGCCTCATGAAAAATTTATGAGTCCTTCTCCAAAATTGTGTAGTTGTGAGCCCCTTCTTGGAAAAAAAAACAACAATAATACAGCATTTTGATATTGTGCTCATAAGGAAAAGAAGTGTATGTACCTTATTTTTTTCCATATATTTCCATCTGTTTTCCATATATTTCAAGATAGCATTATGTCCACTTCTCTACCAAAATCTTTTTAAGAGACATGTAGATGTCTGGGAAGGTTCCAGAAGAGTTACATGATAATGGTAAGAGGTGAAAAACTAATACCTGTGCTGGAAAGATAAACTGCTAGAGAAGTAGAAAGGAGGTTTTGCAACAATTTCCCAATAGACTGACATAATCCTTGTGTCAAAGTTTATCCTGATAGCTCAAAATCCCATCCAGGATAATAACTGATAAAAAGATAATAACTGATAAAAATAACTGATGAAGACATCATCATTGCAATTACACTGATGAAACAAAAAAATGAAGTTCAGGGGGCATGGCTTGCACCAAGTCATAGAGCTATGGTGAAAGTGAATTTTCTACTTCTAAATGTTGGGTTTGTTTTTTTTTTTTCCCTCTAATAGCAACCACATAGACAGTTGTTACATTCATTTAAATACCCAATGTAGAAAGCTGGCAGAACTTTCAAATTGTAATTTGAAATATTGAAAAGTTGAAATATTGAAGATAAAATGAATAGAATTCAAAGGACATTTATTTATTGATTTAAAAATAGTAAATTAATTCAGTTCAACAGAGTTTTGTGAGCCTATGTTTTAAACTAATCTGTCCCAGGAATTAAACTGCATACAGTTAAGTGTTTTTGATACAACTCTTGATCTTTTAGGATGGGGGAAATCCTTAAGTTAATCATGCTTAACTATTTTAACAAAGATTTTCTACCCCTTCAGAAACATGGACTTTTTGTATGCCTGTGTAATTTCAGAAAAGAAATAGTCATGTTAAAATCAAGAAAAATTTTAAGAAAACTCATCTTTGAGCATTTGTTCTCCAGCTACACTTAGAATAGACAAAAACATGAAATGATTCCATGTTAAAGCAAAGGGGACACTCCAGTTATATACAAAGGGAAAATATGGCTTATAAATATTTAACATTCTAAAATATATTATTGAACTTTTTTAAGGAAAAAATTCTCAGAGAGTAAATATATATATTCCTACCCAGATTCGTGGAGATAAAATCTGAATTAAATTAGAATGGTTATCATTAAGCCTAAAATACTATGCCACTTTTTCTTTACCTTTTTTATCTTCTTTGTTTGACATTATATTCTCACCCAAGGAAGTGGGTGTTTTTTTCTTTGTTGTTGTTGTTGTTGTTTTACTCTTTCACTGTTGCCTTTAAAGATCCTTCTGTCATCTGTAGTTCTAAGATAGGATATGTGTTTGGTGGAAGATCAACACATTTTGGGACTGAAAAATGAAAAAAAAGAACTCTTGCTTTTGTGCCATTTCAAGTAATTTATTTTACTCAGCAGGTCTCTCGTATTGGCCTGGGAGTTTACTTTGCCTGTGAGCCAAGATAGGTTGGCTGCAAAAGGTCCTTAGAAGTGCCAGGCTCACATTGATCCAAAAACAACAACTATCAAATCAACAGTCTCTCAGTCTCTGGTAATGGCTGCATGTACTCATAACCACCTGAGATTTTATATTTGGTTGATTAACAAGTAGGAGATAGAAGAAAAAGGAAGGATATGCTATTTGGCACAAGGATAGAAAATAATAAATTAAATAATACCTATAAATTATATCAGAATTAAATGGAATAAATAAACTGCTACTTGCCAGGTAATATGGTTATCACAACTTATATCATGTCAAATACTACATGGAAAATTTAATTTTACAAATGAAAAAATGAGCCCTGCTGTGTAAACAGTTTGTTGAATAATGTATATTAGGTGATCATCAAATTGTTATCACATGAATAAACAAAAATAAATATATGTTTCGCATGCCAAAATTAGGAGAATTTAATTCTTAAATATGAAAATAGTTTTCTTTTCAATTCACCATTCATTTCAAAGTAGAATCAGAGAAACAAATAATTTTATAATCTAAAGAGACTTTAGATATATACAATTATTATAAAAATAATTCCCCAAATTATTTACTTTGTATTTCATAATGTTTGAAAATAAAACTTATTTTACTTTTTCATTTGGTAGCTAGGTCGGTTTTTATTTTACCATTTTTTTCAACATATGTTAATAGAATTCATCCTTCCTCAAGACTGATCAGGTGTAAGCTTTGTAGTGATTACAAAATATTGTTTTTTGTTTTTTTTGTTTGTTTGTTTGTTTTTAATTTATTTGACAGAGGTAGACACAGCAAGAGAGGGAATACAGGCAGGGAAAGTGGGAGAGGGAAAACAAGCTTCCTGTCCAGGAGAGAGCTGGATGCAGGGCTCGATCCCAGGATCCTGGGATCATGACCTGAACCAAAGGCAGGCGCTTAACGACTAAGCCACCCACGTGTCCCTTCTTTTTGTTTTAATTATCATAGCTTCAATCTCAATGCAAAGAATTTTCTAATCTATATCTTTAACTGATCTCTTCTTGAATCCTAGTTTTCTATCTATAAGTGCTTACTGGGCATGCCTGTTTGGCTACTTCATCATTATTGTTAACCCAGCAAACATTAAATGGAACTCATAAACTTTCTTTTATTATTATTATTATTATTATGCTCAGCCAAATTATAGTACATCATTAGCTTTCAATGCAGTGTTTAATGATTCATTAGTTGTGTATAACTTAACCCAGTGCTCATCACAACATGTGTCCTCCTTAATACCATAAATATTTCTTAATAGAGACTTCTTTGTCTTCTTTGTTATGGGGAAATCCAATAACCCTGTCTTGAAAGGATAAAATACAAGGGGCATCTGGGTGGCTCAGTGGGTTAAAGCCTCTGCTTTCAGCTCAGGTCATGGTCCTAGGGTCCTGGGATCGAGCCCCGCATCGGGCTCTCTGCTCAGCGGGGAGCCTGCTTCCTCCTCTCTCTCTCTGCCTGCCTCTCTGCCTACTTGTGATCTCTGTCTGTCAAATAAATAAATAATAAAATCTTTAAAAAAAAAGAAAGGATAAAATACAAGATTGAAAGTTTCTTGTGGGTGGAACTGACTAGTAAGGTGTTGAGTCATGTATTCACTTATACAATGCCTTGCACATCATATAGAAGCAGATATCAGACTATTAGGAATGTCAGAAGAAAATACAGTGATTTGAGGGGTGACCCACTCAACTATAAGTGAGATACTGGAAGTGAAAAGAGACATTTTAAATAGGTAGAGAATAAAGACAATACAGGTAATCAATAGCTAAAGGAAAGTCATCATTTAATTCATTTCAAAATAATGCATTCTTCTTTCTTATGGGATTTGTTTTGCGAATAAAAATGTGCCAAATTTCTTAAGATTTTATAAAAGCTAGGAAAAAACAAATACTCATCAGTACATTTGTTAATGGCTTCTCTGCCTTAAAAAGAAAAAAATAGCTTAAGTTTCAAGAGGACAGAAGTGGGAAATAATTCAAATTTCCAATGATCAAGGATCATCTCTCATCTAATGACAGAAATTCACACTAGTGAATTTATATGTGAATTTCTCAGAAATCATAAAGGGCTATTAGGCCTTGAAATGTAGTCTTTCCACAAAAAGAACTTCAGTGAAAAATAATTTTTTCAGATAAAACTCACCCCTCATCTATAGATTTGTTGTAAGGCAGATATACACCACTCAAAGCTAAAAGAAAGGAACTAGCAGTTGGTTTGCTTCAAACCAAGTGGTAAATGTCAAAATTATCAATATAAGCAAGTGTCTTAGGTGATGGATAGGCCACTTTCAGGCATGAAAATGTATCTTTAAAAAAATTTTTTTAATTTAAATTCTAGTTAGTTGATGTATAGTTTAATATTAGTTTAAGGGGTAGAGTTCAGTGGTTCATCATTTATATACAACACCCAGTGCTCTTCCTAATAAGTGCCCTCCTTAATACCTATTCAATACTTACCCCATCCCCAACCCACTTCCCTCCATCAACCCTCAGTTTGTTCTCTATAGTTAAGTCTCTCCTGATTTGTCCCTCTGCCTTTTTCCCTTCCTGAATATTCATCCATTTTTTTCTTAAATTCCACATATGAGTGAAATCATATGGTATTTGTCTTTCTCTGACTGACTTATCTTCCTTATCATGATAGATTCTAGCTCTACCCATGTCATTGCAAATGGTGATTTGTTTCTTTTTTATGACTGAGTAGTATTCCATTATATATAATTATTTATATATATATAAATATATATATTATACATATAAAAATATATATTATATATATAAATATATATAAATAAATATGATATATATCCTATCTTTATCCATTCATTAGTCAATGGGTTGGCTATTTTTGATAATGCCACTATAAACATCAGGGTGCATGTACCCATTTGAATGTATATTTTTGTATCCTTTGGGTAAATACCTAGCAGTGCAATTGCTGGATCATAGAGTAGTTCTATTTTAGCTTTTTGAGGAATCACCATACTAATCTCTAGGGTAGCTGCCCCAGTTTGCATTCCCAGCAGTGTCAGAGTGTTCCCCCTTCTCCATATTCTCACCAACACCTGTTGTTTCCTGTGTTGCTAATTTTAGCCCTTCTGACAGGTGTGAAGTGGTATCTCATCATGGTTCTGATTTGCATGTCCCTGATGATGAGTGATGTTGAACACTTTTATATGTGTATATTAGCCATCTGGAAATCTTCTTTGGGAAAATGCCCATTTATGTTTTCTGCCCTTTTCTTAACTGGATTATTTTAAGATTTTATTTATTTATTTGACAAAGAGAGATAGTGAGAAAGGGAACACAAGCAGGGGGAATGGGAGAGGTAGAAACAGGGTTCCCACTGAGCAGAGAGCCTGATGCAGGGCCCAATCGCTGGACCCTGGGATCATGACCTGAACGAAAGGCAGATGCTTAATGATTGAGCCACCCATGTGCCCCAGATTATTTGTGTTTTTTGGGTGGTGAGTTTAATAAGCTCTTTATATATTTTGGGTACTAATCTTATCAGATATGTCATTTGCAAATATCTTCTCCCATTAGGCTCACTGTAGGCTGCCTTTTAGTTTTGTTGATTGTTTCCTTTACTGTGCAAAATCTTTTTCTCTTGATGAGTCCCAATAGTTCATTTTTGCTTTTGTTTCCCTTGCCCCTGGCAACATGTCTAAGAAGAAATTGCTATAGCTGAGGTCAAAGAGGTTGCTGCCTGTGTTCTCCTGTACAATTTTGATGGTTTCCTGTCTCACATTTAGGTCTTTCATCAATTTAGAATTTATTTTTGTATAGGGCGTAAGAAAATGGCCCAGTTTCAATTTTCTGCATGTTGATGTCCAGTTTTTCCAACACCATTTGTTGAAGAGACTGTCTTTTTTTCCATCGGATACCCTTTCCTGCACTGTTGAAGGTTACTTGCCCATATAGTTGTGGGTCAATTTCTAGGTTTTCTATTCTGTTTCATTGATTTATGTGTCTGTTTTTGTGCCACTACCATACTGTCTTGATGACTACAGCTTTGTACTATAGCTTGAAGTCTGAAATCCCATAGGCATGAAAATACATACATCTCTATCTCTATACCTCTACCTATCTATCTAAGTTTCTATCTATATATGTCTATCGATATAACTATCTGTGAAAAAAAGTATATATAATAGGAAATAGAAAATAAAAATATTTTCGTAACTCCAGTAATTGAAAGACCCCTGAATTCTTCTGCTCTGTTTCCTCTACACCCTAATGGTACTAGGGTTAAAAGCCTCAGTTCTTCAGCTCTTGGTTCCTTTGATTTGGAAGACATTTTTTTTTCCTTTTAATCTTGTTTCTTTAAAAATAAGAGATAATTAAAGGAATTGTGTAGATCTCACATATTATATTTTTTGTATTTTCTATTTGCTAGTTTGATAGTGAATCAAAGTATATCTATATAGGCAAAGATCAGGGTTTGGCCAGGATCAACTTGACAATGATGAGTTTATCAATTAATTACTCTGTTTTGGATATGGAAACTGGAAATATTTCTATTTTTACAGGTTTCTTGGCTTAAATTATAGGATATTATTCCAAGGATATGTCTAAATCTGTTTCTTGATTTAAATGTGATCTGGCTAAATTACTAGATCATTTCTACGGCCTGATTTAAATTTTAGGAAAGCATATTAAAAAGTATTAAGATGTAGAAACATAAAGACATTTGACAGAAGCCACTTCTGATCACTCTGTCTATATTCTGTGTTTTATTGACTGCCCCAGGTATATAAAACAGTTAAATTCAACTTACTGATTCAACAAGTTTTATGGTGTTCCAATGTATAAGCACTGTCCAAGGTGCTGGAGATATACAAATAAGGACTCTTTCATTCCTCAAAGATATAAATAATTGAAGAATTTATTAAAGACACTATAACAGAAATAAGGAATACATGAAGGCACAATATAAGTACTGTCCAAATAATTTTATAATAATTATGATTTTAATTTTAATATGAAATTTAGAGCTAGACAATCTTTTTTTTTTTTTCCCCAGCACTAAAACACTTTCATGGACCAGAGTCTTCTGCTAGGATTTGAGCAGCAGCTTATTTTACAACCAGAGCAAAGTAAGCCAAGAGTTTATGTTGACAAGTAAGAAATCTATAAGTTCAAAAAATTAGTGTCAAGTCTATGGCTTTTCATTACTTGAACTCACAAAACTCTGGTTGCACACTCGAGTTCACTTTTTGCACTTGTAGAATTCTATCAGATACTAGAATTAAGCCTTCAGATAATAAAGTGAAGCTTTTTTTTCTCCTACAAATAATAAATTAATAATATGAACATCAGAGAAAAGATGATGATGAGTCCATTGAAGTTCATGTCAGAAACCACTACAGAATTATGATAAAATTGCCTGAATGTCAATAATAATTCACTATTAAATGAATAACTATTATCTCTACAATTTTTTTTATTTGCAATTCTTCTTAACGTGCAATTCTTTTTCTTGAGGCAAGTAACAGGGGAAACAAAATTTTTTTATATAGTGCCTGTATAGAAAATTTCACTAAATATTAACACTAAAGCGGAGCATAACAAATAACACCGAGGACATGGGGAGATAGGGAGCAGAAGGGAGTTGAGGGAAATTGGAGGGGAGATGAACCATGAGAGACTATGGACTCTGAAAAACAACCTGAGGGTTTTGAAGGGGTGGGGGGTGGGAGGTTGGGGGAACCAGGTGGTGGGTATTATGGAGGGCATGCATTGCATGGAGCACTGGGTGTGGTACAAAAACTATGAATTCTGTTATGCTGAAAAGAAATTTAAAAAAAATCATTGGCAAATTGCCACTATTTGTTTCAAAGGATCAAAATAAACTTTCAGCAGCAAGTTATGAATATAAAACTTACACAAATATAAGAGAAATCAATAATATATTTTTCTCATACACATACTTGAATAAGCAATAATACATGGTGAAGTTTAACATGTTTCCAATTCCTTTGCTTAACCCAATTTTACACAGAAAATTACTGAAATACATGGGCTTTTCTCCAGCTATTAGTAAAGACTCTCTTGAGTTTCTCCTTTCCATAAATGCTATTGTAGATGATCAGATAGAGGAATCCAATGTTACAAAAAGAATATGTCAGTATTATTATGAGAATAAAAATATCATGGACCAAAAGAATAACTAATGTTGCCCTTAGAACTCCACTTATGAATATCATGTAGGAATCTCTGTAGTAGCAATTTTTGTGAATAGACATAATAAAACAAATACAATTTACTTTTCTGCTTGCAGAAATTAAGACATGGAGGGAACCATGATTCCCTCTCCAAAAAAGTTTTTGTAGTTTACTTACATTTATGTATGTGTATTTCAGGAAGCTTTTTTCCAATTGACCTAAATTCAGTTTCTTGTTTGTTTTCAGTGCTCAGTCATTTATAAGCTTTAAATTCATTTTGTCAAATATATTCTAATGTGCAAAAAAGTAAAGAAAAAGACTACTTTAGCTTTTAGCATCATTCCCTGTGGACAATAATTATATCAATATTTCAGCTTAGATTTTTAATCATAAGATTTATGCTCTGCACAAGTGATTGTTCAATGATTTCACTGTATTGTTTAGTTTACTTGTATAACACATTTCCTGTTTTCAACAACTTTATTTCAGACAATTTAAAAAGAGCTTCCTACACTCCTACTCAAATCAAGTACTTGTTCAAATGTCCATGGAATTCAATATGAATCAGTTCTACTTGAGTGAAAAACTGTTTCACAAGCCAGCAAATCTCAGAAAGTACTGGTCTCTGTTGTGGTCATATATTGTCCTCTGAACAATTTATTCTTATGACTGTTGCCACATTTTTGTGACAGTGGATCCAGTTAAGACTGTTAAGAAAATATTTTATATTTCTCTATGGTTAGGGCTTTCTTATTTTATAAATAAATAAATAACTATTCTGATATATCATATATATCTTTCTGGATATATATTCTAAAATACACATATCAGAATATTTAAATAATCATCTCTCAATTTTTCATCAATAAAGTAGAACTGCTCAGGGGCACCTGAGTGGCTCAGTCATTAAGTGTCTGCCTTTGGCTCAGGTCATGATCCCAGGCCCTGGACCTGAGCCCCTCATTGGGTTCTCTCCTCAGCAGGAGGCCTGCTTCTCCTTCTCCCACACTCCCTGCTTGTGTTCCCTCTCTCACTGTCATTCTCTGTCAAATAAATAAATAAAAATCTTTTAAAAAAAGTAGAACTGATCAAAGTATTTGTGTAACTATGCCTCCCACATTCACTTATAATCTAAGGAGGCTTTAATGAGTGTTTCCAAGATAGAAAAGACAATTAATAATCCAAGGAAGGATTATGTTCTTAATATCATATATTCCCATTACTAGTGTCTTTTTGTAAAAGTTAATGGTAACTTCAATGGATGTTTTATCTATGTATTTGTATAAGATTTTATTTAAGAAACCCAAGAAAAAGTAGCTATGTATTTATTTATTTATTTCTTATATTAACATGTAATGTATTATTTGTTACAGGGTACAGGTCTGTGATTCATCAGTCTTATACAATTCACAGCACTCACAATAGCATATATCCTCCCCAGTGCCCCTCACCCAGCCACTCCATCCCTCTCAATCCCCTCCCCTCCAGTAACCCTCAGTTTGTTTCCTGCGATTAAGAGTCTCTTATGGTTTGTCTCTCTCTCTGGTTTTGTCTTGTAGCTCTTTAAAAAAAAAAGAAATTTTAGCCAAGCATTTGTCAGAAAAGAGAAAATCTCTAAAGTTATTCTTAATAAATAATTTGGAAGGCCACCTTTAGCCATCTGATAGATTATAAAGCTAAGACTCAAACTAAAAATTGAATAGTAGCCCCTTAGCCAGAATGAATGCTCACCACCTTAAATTTCTATTTCTTTGATCCTTTGTTGGCTGATTCATGAAATTGTTATAAATCCATGATTTATAACTATGACTAGTGATATCATTAGCAGAAATCTGTCTGTGTCCTCAGTAAGTTACCATCAGGATACCTGGCTGAATTTTTTTTATCAGGAAATATTAATTCCTGCATAAAGAGGTTATTATATCAGAGACAACAAAATAAAAATAAAACAAATAATTACAACAACAAAATTCTTAATAAGTGTTTCTAACATGTCAGGAACATTTCTAAAAGATATATTCAATGTCCTTCCCATTTAACAGATAGAGAGAAACAGAGGTACAACCAATTTTGCCCAAGGTTATATAGCTCATAAATGACAGACCTGGTATTTGAACCCAGGCAAATGAGTATTTGTAAACAACACGCTTAAGGGTCATCAGATAGCAAAGGAGAAGGCCTAAGTGGTTAGGGGCATGGATATGGACAAAAGTACTGGAGGAAAAAAATATAAAATTGAAACCCATGTATTCTAGTTACTTCTGTTACAGCTTTTTTTTTTAACTTTTTTTTATTTTTTATAAACATATAATGTATTTTTATCCCCATGGGTACATGTCTGTGAATTGCCAGGTTTACACACTTCACAGCACTAACCATAGCACATACTCTCCCCAGTGTCCATTACCCCACCCCCCTCTCCTGATCCCCCTCCCCACAGAAACCCTCAGTTTGTTTTGTGAGATTAAGAGTCACTTATGGTTTGTCTCCCTCCCGATCCCATCTTGTTTTTTTCTTCTTTTCCTAACTCCCCCGAACCCCCATGTTGCATCTCTACTTCCTCATATCAAGGAGATCATATGATAGTTGTCTTTCTCCGATTGACTTATTTCACTAAGCATGATACCCTCTAGTTCCATCCACGTCGTAGCAAATGGCAAGATTTCATTTCTTTTGATGGCTGCATAGTATTCCATTGTGTATATATACCACATCTTCTTTATCCATTCATCTGTAGATGGACATCTAGGTTCTTTCCATAGTTTGGCTATTGTAGACATTGCTGCTATAAACATTCGGGTGCACGTGCCCACAGCTAACATCATATTCGATTGTGAAATACTGAAAGCTTTTCCTCTAAGATTATGAACAAGACAAAGCCCACTCTCATTACTTCTTTTCAACAAAGTATTCCAAGTCCTAGTCAGAGCAATTAGGTAAGAAAAGAAATATAAGGCATTGACATTGCAAAAGAATAAATAAAATTATCTCTGTTCACAGATAACATAATCTTATATGTAGAAAAAATTAAAAGAGTCCACAAAAAACCTATTAGATATAATAAACAAATTTAGCAAAGTTGCAGATTACCACATACAAAAATCAGTTGTGTTTCTATACACAAAAAGTGAACTGAAAAATAAAGTAAGAAAAACTAAGAAAAATATTCCACTAACAATAGCATCAAAAGAAGAAAATATCAGTAATAAACCTAACTAGGGAGGTAAAATACTTGTACCCTGAAGACTACAAAACATTTCTTTCTTTTTTTTTAAAGATTTTATTTATTTATTTGACAGAGAGAGACCACAAGTAGGCAGAGAGGCAGGCAGAGAGAGAGGAGGAAGCAGGCTCCCCGCTGAGCAGAGAGCCCAACGCAGGGCTCGATCCCGGACCCTGGGATCATGACCTGAGCCGAAGGCAGAGGCTTTAACCCACTGAGCCACCCAGGCACCCCTAAAAAACATTTCTGAGATAAATTTAAAAAGACACAAATGAATGAAAGGCATCCATGTTCATGGACTGGAAGACTTAACATTGTTAAGATATCAGTGCTTTTAATGTGATCTCCGGATTCAATGCAGTCCCTATTGAAATCTCAATGACTTTTTTTTTTTTTTTTTGCAGAAATAGGGGGTAAAAATCGTCCTAAAATTCATATGGAAACACAAAGGACCCGAGACAGACAAAACAATTTTGAAAAAGAACAAGCTTGAAGGATTCACTTCTTGATTTCAAAGCACATCACAAAGCTACCATAATCAAAACTCTGTACTGGCATAAACACAGACATATAGAACAACAAAATAAAAAAGAGATCCTGAAGTAAATACTTGAATATGTTTACAAATGATCTTCCACAAGGATGGCAACACAACTCAACTAGGAAAAGACAGTCTAAAACAAAATTTGTTTGAAAAATTGGATATCCACATGCCAAAAAAATGAAACTGGATTCTTATTTTACACTGTATATAAAAAATAACTCTAGGGACACCTTCGTGGCTCAGTTGGTTAAGCTGCTGCCTTCAGCTCAGGTCATGATCCCAGGGTCCTGGGATTGAGTTCTGCATAGGGCTCCTTGCTCAGCGGGGAGCCTGCTTCTCTCTGCCTCTGCCTGCCACAATGCCTCTCTTTCTCTCTCTCTGACAAATAAATAAATAAATAAAATCTTAAAAAAAAAAACCAAACCTAACTCTAAAGGAATTAAAGACCTAAACCTAAGACCCAATTCCATAAAATTCCCAGAAGAAAACACAGGGAAAAATTTTATGACATTGGATTTGGCAATGACTTCTTAGATACAACACCAAAAGCATAGGCAACAAAAGCAAAAACAAACTAATATTACTATATTAAATTTTAAACCTTTGTTCATCAAAGGAAATGATCAACAATGAACAGAAAATTTATGGAGTGGGAGAAAATATTTGCAAAACACAGATCTAATAATGGATTAATATCCAGAATATATAAAGAACTACAATTCAATAACAAAAACTCAAATAACCTAATGAAAAAATGGGAAAAAAACTTGGACACTTCCCCAAAGATGAAATACAAATGCCCCAAAAAACATATGCAAAGATGCTCAACATCATTAATTATGTGAGAAATATAAATCAAAACCACAGTGAGATATCATGTCACATCCATTAGTATGGTGACTATTTGAAAAAAAAATAAAGAGGAGAAGGAGAAGGAGGTGGAATAAGAAGAGGAGGAGAAGGAGGAGAAATAAGGAGGAGAAAGGAGGATGAGGAGGAGGAGGAGGAGAAAAGAAAATAAGTTTTGGCAAGGATGTGGAGAAATTGGTACCCTTGTGCACTGTTAATGGGATTGCAAAATGGTGCAGTCATTATGCTAAACAGTAAAAATAAAATTAAAAATAACAAAAAATAATGGAAATTAAAAATAGAATCACCATATAATCCAGGAATCCCATGTCTGAGTATACACTCAAAAAAGATTAAAAACAGGATCTTAAAGAGATATTTCCACATTCATGTTCCTAGTAGCACTATTTATAATAGCTAAGAGGTGGAAGCAATCCAAATATCCATTGACACATAAATGGATAAACAAAATGTGATACAGAAATACAATAGAACACCATGCAGCCTTATAAGGGACAAAAATCCTGTCACATAATACAACATGGATGAACTTTGAGAACATGATGCTCAATGAAATAAGCTAAAAAGACAAATCTTGTATGATTCCATTTATATAAGTTACCTAAAGTAGTCATATTTATAGATATAGAAAATAGAATGGTGGTTACCAGGGATTGGAAGAGGGGGCAAAAGGAGGTTTTTGTTTAATAAGTGTAGAGTTTCAGTTCTGTAGGATGAGCAGGTTATGAAGATCCATTTCACCACAATCTAAAGATAGTTAACACTACTGAACAAAAACCGGTAAAGATGGTAAATTTTAGATGTTTATTACCACAATAATTTTTTTTAAATCAGTTCCTCTGTTTTCACAGCCATATTTCAAGTGTTCAATAACTACATGGAACTAGTGGATACCATATTGGACACCCGGATTATAGAGCATTTCCATCTTTACAGAAAGTTCTACTAGATAGCTTTGCTCTAGAATCTTTTTTTGTTTGATTGATATTGTTTTGTTTGATTGACATTGATACCAAACATTGTATCAACAAATTTCCATCTTTTACTTGCCACCAAGGCTGGTGAACACAAGAGAAAAAAAACAAAACAAAACAAAACAAAAACAGAAAAGAACAAAACTATAGTTTATGCAGAACATAGGATAACTCAGTATTTACCTTGTGTTTTTACTGACTAGTTTGAATTAACAAGGGGAATAATGCCAAGCATAATAGGAGTATTTTCCTGCTTCCCACCCTAAAACATAAGATTGTGATTTCAGGCCTTAAGGTCACTTAAGTTTATATCTTAATAGAATAGAGGGGGCTGAAAAGAAAAAAAAAAATTTTGAAAAGAAAATTTTTAATTACCTTTTTGTACTCTGTGCCACACAGCAAGAGATAATCCTTAAATCCTTTATTTGCCCAAGGGTAAACTTTAAACCTCTCATCTCTCTTTGATGTGTCTCAAATACCTTTTTATTCTATGCATCTATCTATCGATTTATCTTAATATGGATATTATTTTATTTTTCTCATTACTTAGGTGAATCAGATTTTGTTTACTTTGAAAAAAAATATACACACACACACACGTGTGTGTGTGTGCATATGTGTGTGTATACACAGGCACACAAATGTACACCCATACTAATAGCCTTTGGAACTTGGTATTCAACTTCCTGACTCTGAGCGCTTGAGGAACTACACTAACTGATAACACATATCTACAGAATGGATTAAACTTTTTTTACATCATAATTCATTGCTGTATTCCTTTCTTTTAAAGCTTCAAAAGTTTAATTTATTACATAATATTTTATTCAAAATATGAATTCATATTTCATTATCATGTATAGTTTTCCATCTTATGACTTTTGTGTGGTATTTAGAGATTTGGGGAAAAAGAGATTTTGTAAAAATCCTGTATCCTTTTGTTAACTAGGCTATCTTACCCTATCTCATATTTTGTTAAATGGTGCTACGCTATTTGTTCTTACACTTTATGTGTTAAATAGGTACAGAACTGCATGAACTACATAACATGACTAGACAATGAAAAGCATACAGCATATCTGTAAGTAGATAACTTTTTTCCCATTTTATTTTATTTTATTTTCAGCGTTCCAAAATTTACTTTTTATCCACCACACCCAGTGCTCCATGCAGTACATGCCCTCCATAATACCCACCACCAGGCTAACCGAACCCCCCACCCCTTTCCACTCCCACACCCTCAATTTGTTTCTCAGAGTCCACAGACTCTCATGGTTTGTCTCCCCCTATGATTTCTCCCATCTAACTTCTCTTCTCCATCTCCCCATGTCCTCCGTGTTATTTCTTATGCTCCACAAGTAAGTGAAACTATATGATACTTAACCCTCTCTGCTTGACTTATTTCACTCAGCATAATCTCTTTCAATCCCATCCATGTTGATATAAATGTTGGGTATTCATCCTTATTGATGGAGGCATAATACTCCATTGTATATATGGACCATATCTTCTTTATCCATTCGTCCATTGAAGGGCATCTCTGTTCTTTCCACAGTTTGGTGACTGTAGCCATTGCTGCTATGAACATTGGGGTGCAGGTGGCCCTTCTTTTCACTACATCAGTATCTTCAGGGTAAATACCTAGTACTGCAATTGCAGGGACATAGGGAAGCACTGTTTTTAATTTCTTAAGGAATCTTCACACTATTTTTCAAAGTGGCTGCACCAACTTGCATTCCCACCAACAGTGTAAGAGGTTTCCCCCTTCTCCACATCCTCTCCAACACACGTTGTTAACTGCCTTGTTAATTTTGGCCATTCTAACTGGTGTAAGGTGGAATCTCAATGTGGTTTTGATTTGAATCTCCCTGATGACTAATGATGATAAACATTTTTTTCATCTGTCTGTTAGCCATCTGTATGTCTTCTTTGGAGAAGTGTCTGTTCATGTCTTCTGCCCATTTTTTGACATGATTATCTGTTTTGTGTGTGTTAAGTTTGAGGAGTTCTTTATAGATCTTGGATATCAGCCTTTTGTCTGTAGTGTCATTTGCAAATATCTTCTCCCATTCCGTGGGTTGCCTCTTTGTTTTGTTGACTGCTTCTTTTGCTGGGCAGAAGATTTTGATCTTGATGAAGTCCAAAAATGTCATTTTCACATTTTTTTCCTTTGCCTTTGTAGACACGTCTTGAAAGAAGTTGCTGTGGCCGATGTCAAATAGTTTACTGCCTATGTTCTCTAGGATTTTGAGAGATTCCTGCCTCACAGTGAGGTCTTTTATCCATTTTGAGTTTATCTTTGTGTATGGTGTAAGAGAATGGTCAATTTCATTCTTCTACACATAGATGGCCACTTTTTCCAGCACTGTTAATAAAGATAAAGAGTCATATTAATATGAATACATTAATAGTGGGGGATCTTAACATGCCACTCTCAGTAAGATAGATCATCCAAGCAGAAAATCAATAAAGAAATAAGAGCATTGAATTACCCATTGGACCAGATGGACCTCATAGATATATATGGAACATTCCACGCTAATACAACAGAATAGTCATTCTTCTCGAGTGTACATGGACCTTTCTCCAGAAAAGACCACATACTGGGTCACAAATCAGGAATCAACCAATACCAAAAGATTGAGATTATTCCCTGCATATTCTCAGACCACAATGCTTTGAAACTGGAGCTCAACCACAAGAAAAAGGTTGGAAGGAATTCAAACACTTTGAAGCTAAAGACCACCCTGCTTAAGAATGTTTGGGTCAACCAGGAAACCAAAGGAGAACTTCATGGAAACTAATGAGAATGAAGACACTTCAGTCCAAAACCTACAGGATACAGCAAAGGCCATGCTAAGGTGGACATCCAAGCCTCCCACAAAAAACAAAACAAAACAAAACAAAACAAAAACTGAAAAATCCAAAATACACCAGCTCTCTTTAGACCTTAAAGAACTGGAGAATCAACCACAAATTAAGCCAACCCCACAGACAAGAAGGGAAATAACCAAGATTAGAGCAGAGATCAATGAGATAGAAACCAGAGACACAGTAGAACACATCAATGAAACTAGAAGCTGGTTTTTTGAAAGAATCAATAAGATCGATAAAGCATTGGCCAAACTAATCCAAAAGAAAAGAGAGAGGACCCAAATTAACGAAATTATGAGTGAAAAGAGAGAGATCACGAATAACACCAAGGAAATAGAAACAATCATCAGAAATTATTATCAACAGCTATAAGCCAATAAGTTAAGCAACCTATGAAATGGATGCATTCCTGGAAACCTATAAACTTCCAAAACTGAATCAGGAAGAAATTGACAACCTGAATAGACCAATATCTAGGAACAAGATTGAAGCAGTGATCAAAAACCTCCCAAAAATCAAGAGCCTAAGACCTGACAGATTCTCTGGAGAATTCTACCAAACATTCAAGGAAGAAATAATACCTATTCTCCTGACACTGTTTCAAAAAATAGAAACAGAAGGAAAACTTCCAGACTCTTTTTATGAAGCCAGCATTACCCTGATCCCCAAACCAGGAAAAAACCCCACGAAAAAGGAGAATTTCAGACCAATATCCCTGATGAATATGGATGCCAAGATTCTCAACAAGATCCTAGCTAATAGGATCCAACAGTACATTAAAAAGATTATCCACCATGACCAGGTGGGATTTATCCATGGGATAAATTTATCAATGTGATAAAACAAATCAATAAGAGAAGAGAGAAGAGCCACATGGTCCTCTCAACTGATGCAGAAAAACATTTGACAAGATACAGCATCCATTCCTGATTAAAACACTTCAAAGTATAGGGATAGAGGGAAGATTACTCAACTTCATAAAAGCTATCTATGAAATACCCACAATGGGTTTTTCAATGGGGAAAAGCTGACAGCTTTCCCTTTGAGATCAGGAACACAACAAGGATGCCCACTCTTGCCACTCTTGTTCAACATAGTATTAGAAGTCCTAGCAACAGCAATCAGACAACGAAAAGAAATAAAAGGCATTAAAATTGGCAATGAAGAAGTCAAACTCTCTCTCTTCACAGATGACATGATTCTTTGTATGGGAAACCCAAAAGACTCCACCCCCAAACTACTAGAACTCATACAGCAATTCAGTAACGTGGCAGGATACAAAGTCAATGTACAGAAATCAGTGGCTTTCTTATACACTAACAATGAAAATACAGAAAGGGAAATTAGAGAATCAATTCCATTTACTATAG
>PISX010013184.1:28653-57863 GCA_004024625.1 Mellivora capensis | reverse complement strand
AGTTGGTTAAGCAGCTGCCTTCAGCTCAGGTCATGATCCCAGCGTCCTGGGATCGAGTCCCGCATCGGGCTCCTTGCTTGGCAGGGAGCCTGCTTCTCCCTCTGCCTCTGCCTGCCACTCTGTCTGCCTGTGCTTGTTCACTCTCTCTCCCTCTCTCTCTCTGACAAATAAATAAATAAAATCTAAAAAAAAAAAAAAAAGTACTCAAGTACAAGAGGAATTGGCATTGGTATTTTTCTGCTGAAGTTAGGTATAAAATTATTTCTTAGTCTACACCAATGCTGTTTTAGCACAAGAATTTTTTTTTAATGTGTACAAAGGAATAACAATGGCAGATAAAAGTTACTGGTTCAAAAAACAGCATTAAGTCATTTATGTTTTTATACTAAGACCTAAAATTAAGACTATATGCTAATGCAGAGGGCTGAACCATAATTCACTTTAATGCAGAGCATACTGTAAAACTCTGTCTCCATACACAGAAAGGACTGAATAATGAGGAAACAACACTGGTGATGGGGTTGGTTGTATATTTATCATTGTATTCATGAAATGAAAGTGTGCAGCCTAGTTAGCAATAAGGATCCAAGCTGATATGAAAGATACTCGTGGTGCAGTACAAATTACATTCATATGTATATTAAAAAGTAAAATTTGGCTCTTTGTCTTATTTGATTGATAAAATATTTGTCCTTAAGGGAAATGTAATTCAAATATTTCCATGATGAAGTACTATGCTTCTCTGCAGTTCTTTTCTGATTGGGGATATAAAGGTGACAAGTGGCAACTCTTGAATCCTAGAGAGGGTTGTGCTGTTATGTTTAGAATGATGGCAAGACTCCAGAAATATTCCACATCGGCTGGAATGTTAAAGCAACAGAATTCACTTCAAATGCCCATTATACAAAGATTATAAACTGAAGTGACAGCTGCCTACAGAACCTTCATCATTCTCCCCTGGTCTATCTTTACTGAAATAATTCAAGCTGGAGTTAGCCATCCAAGGAATCATTTACATTCTTGGACTCGCTCAGCAAATGCTCCTGTATAATCAACCTAATTCCTAAGAACATTTTAAAGGCATAATGATACTGAATATTTTAAACTAGATCATAATACTGTACTGTGTTGCAATGTTATAGCACCTTTCAAATTAGATTCACGGGTCACTAAAATTCATTATTTAAGGATTAGAAGTCTCTGTCATAGATCAGCATTTTTATAAATGAGGGTATGCTATCAATCTAGACAAAGAAACTTATTTAAAATTATAGAACATTGCAAACCAAGAAGAAAGGAGTATTGGTGATTTTAGAAATTATATCTGTCCTTCAAAATGCATTTAAAACATTCACCTATTAACTGTTTCCCCCTCAGAAAAAGAGTGATTTCAAAACATTTGCCACTTTCACCATCAATTAAACCTGTCATCCTCAACATGGTCAGCCAGCCCTTGGTTCTTCACGACTGAAGCCTCACCTTGTTCCCTGTTTTCCTTCCTGTGTTTCTCTCAACTCTAGCCATTGTAAACTTCTCTCATTATGCCATGTCTTGCCTCTGTATCATTTTTTCTTCTTGGAAAGCCAAGCTGCAAATTATACCTTATAAATTAGGTCTTGAGTTAAATATCATTATCCTTAAGGATCTTCCTTTGACCATCCCCAAACTAGGTTAGATACACTTCTGAAGTGTACCGTTACTCAAAACGGCTGCTTTGAAAACACTTGTACTCAGTTTGGACCCCTGATAGGCCACGGGGTCACTCTGACTGAGGCAGAAATTAAGTTCTATTAGAAACAGAGCCGAAAGATATCACAGATAACAGAGCCATCACAATCCCCCCCCAAAGCAACAATGCTATCTTGTTCAGGTGTCCTTTCTCTACTCTTCCTGTTTTTATTTCACGCTGGTGAGCTGAAGACAAAAGAGGTTTAGCATGGAACAAACTGCTTCAGATTAAAAGATGACTAAGCCCAGGGTTGAATATGTGTTTCCTTTTTTGAAGCAAACCCTACAGGGTCCTCCATTAGTACGGAAAACCCAATGGACTGGTTTAAACTGGACACTCCATGAGCTCACTCCTTGCTACATAATGAATTAAGAAAGATTAAGACACATGTTGGAGGTTGTATAACTAATATTCCTTTCCTTGCCTGATATAGAACAGTTGAAGATAGTCATAGAAGTTAGACAGATGGAGGTAAAAATATTACTGTATTAATAAAGCTCTTTGGTGAATGCATGAATTCAGTTTTGGCTCTGAGCCACAAATATTTGCTAATACTTCACTCATGAATATGGCAAATTTAGCCACACAGAAAAAGGCAAATGGTTAAATTTAAGGCTAGCCAGAAGAATAGGGCTTGTATTGCTAAGTTTAACAAGGCTCAAGAACTAATGGGGGATCCCTGCTTCTTCTGAGAAGAAGAAGAGGTCTAGAAGTTTTGAGTCACACATGCCTAATTACTCCAAGAAGAGGTCTAGAAGTTTTGAGTCACACATGCCTAATTTTTCTTCCTAACTTTTCAGTCAGAATCCCTTCCCATGGGAAAACTGAGTAAGGAAATAAGAGTAGGAAATATGGGATCACTTTTTCATGGAAATATGAAGGAAATGAGGTTCAAATCACAATAGAAATAACTTTAACAAGTAGCTCAAAAAAGCAGAACATATGTTAAACTACACCCTTTATCTCATCTTAATTTCTTTTTATGTTCCATGCATTAACTGTCTATTGGGTAGGATTCAAAGAAACTTCTATAAATTTACTGGAACATATATATTAGTATTTAGAATGAAACATGCTGAGTTTGAACTACTCATCTCCATTTGAAATCTTTATTTTTTTCTCCCTATTAGGATCATTTTTGGACCATTATTTCAAATTATTTATTTCAATTAAAATATTACTTCAATTATTTCCAATTAATTATTTCAAAATAACTATAAATTATAAAATATGAGAGAAGAAATGTATTTCAGATATTTTTCTAGTTGGATTTATCATTTTACTAATAAGGAAATTGTGGCACAGAGATATGAACCAGCTTGTTCAAAGCAACTTGGCTATTTAGCTAGGTTTTGTTAAGATATACAACTAACTAGAATATGCTTGTATGACTTTTTCTTTTTTTGGATTTCTGAACATATTCTAAACACTCAACATTACTAAAATATGGCTTTTCCCATATCATTTTAAATGCTACTTCATATAAGAAACTCTTCACAAGCTGATTAAAATGAACTCTGAATTTTCCCACTGCTTAAATATCAACTCAGACCTTTTTCAGGTCTGCTGAAATATAGTTTTTGATATTTACATCCTTATAATTCTTCTTTACACAGTCCCCCAAACCACACTTGAACAAGATGAAGATTTTTGGTTCTATCAACCATTATGACCCAGCTGTTGATCTAAATCTCATGTCTTTTATGCCCAACATGGCAGATCCCCTCCCCTTTGGATACAGATTAAATGAGCTTCTCCATGGTATTTCCTTTGTAGTGTTGTATTTCCTACAACTAGAGCCTTGTATTGAACTACAGCTTTACGTGGTGGGAACACTTAACCCTTACAAAGCTCTGGCCATTTTTTTTTTTTCTCACTGTTCTTACTTTCTCTGAGAAGGTGGGCAGGTGCTTTCTAAAAGCACCACTAACCACTGGTTAATTTATTCACATGAATTGGGTCACCTACATGGCTTTATGCATCATGTCTATAATATTCTACATTATAAACAGTACAGCCAATATAACTGGTGTTCACACGTTGTCATGCACAAATACTGCTTATAGTAACACATGGAATTATATTCCTAAATAGAATTCCATTTGGAAAACAGTTTTTGTAAGTGTATAAAGATAAGATTAGAACCATTAAACAATATTCAAATAGTTAGTACCTAGCACTTCCTGCCCCACGCACTTTCCTATCTTCATTTTGGTAGGTACAATACTCTACATCTTGCTCAAATTGTTATTTGGGATTACTTCCAGGTGATAAATAAGAACTGTAAGGCATGGCCTTCGTGCACAAGGTGTTTATAGTTCTATCAGGTATCAAAATGAATACTTCCCAAATAATTTCACTAAAATTCTATGCCAGTTACTACCCAACTCTGTTTCCATTCATAAAAAAACAAAAAAACAAAACACAAACAAAAGAAAAGAAAACAAAAAAAAAACCTCTGTAAACTAGTCTAAATTCACCTGTCTCTGATTTTTATTTTCCTATTCTTTCCTGAGACTTCCATTTGTACTTCTCCCAACCATTCCATAGACAATGCCCTTACTGAATTTATTTGTGTCACACATGTTGCCGAAATCAATGGTCAAGTCAAAGTATTTGACTCAGATGATTGCTCCTTTACCCTGCAAACTCTTTCTTCAACTGGCTTCTGGAAAACTATATTCTCCTTGTTTCTACCTTCCACATTGGGCCTTCCCAGTATCTATCCTTGTCCTTTTTTATCTTTCTGATTGTTTATTATTAGAGTTTTCTAGGGCTCAGTTCTAATATCTGTTCTGTAACTTTGTTTACTTTCTTTGTGAAATGATTCAATTCCATAGCTTTCAATACCATCTATATATTAATGTTGATGGTTCCCAAATTTATGTCTCCCACATTGACTTTTTCATCTCTAGATTCAAATTTCCAATGGTTGATTAATGGTTGATATATTCAACAAATATATGTCTGTACTTGAATAACTAAGTTTAACATGTCTAACACCAAGTATTTGATTCCATCCACTCTCCCTTTCAAACAAGCCCCTCCTATGGTTTGGTTAAACTCTGTGAATGGCAACCCCAGTATTCCTTGAAACAAAATCTTGAAATTATCCTTGGCTCCCCTCTTTCTTTTATACTCCACATACAAACAGTCAGCAAAACCAGTGGTCTCTACTTTGGAAACATATCAGGAAAGAAATCACTTCTCACCACTATGCTTCTGGTCTATAATGTCATCATTTCTCAAAATATGTTTCACTGAGAATAAAGTTCAGTGGATTAACAATGACCACAAGACTTTTATTCTTGATGTTTCCGCTGCCTGTAACCAGGAATGGCTTCATGGGTGTGCATTCAGTGCAGTCCCATAGGCCCTACAATAAGAAGTGAATCCTGGCTTGGGGTTTAGCACTTTACCATCAGCCTTTGAAATAAGTAATAATTTTATCTTTGAATGTATGTTTTATAAATAAAATGAGATGGGAACATAGTGTATATGTTATAGAATTGGGGTCTTGGCTCAGGTGAAGTTCATCTTCCTGCCTCCTCTCTGTATGCAAATAGATTCTCAAGCACCCTCTTGTCTGTCCCTACCCAGCAACCACTGCCACATTCTACCCCTGATGGGGACTTAGATACAGAAATTATAAGAGTCAGTGCACAGAAGTCATGAGACTGAGTCCCAGAGGCTTGTGAGGGTCTATACTTGCACACCAAGTATCCCATGCCCAACAGGGTGTGATATTAAATAGAAAATAAAAACTCCATGGCAAGTTGAGAGAGATCAGAAAGGAAAAGCTTCTTTGATGCTTAGAGGTCCTCATTTTCATTTTACACTGCTTCCCCAAAATTATGTAGTCAGTCCTGGTTATGACACTGTACCCCAAGAAATCCACATAGATAACTTGTTAATCTTCTTTAGTATTTTTTTTTTTCTCAAAGAAGACCTTCACACTAAGGTGTTGAATGACCATTCTTCTGAGAATCACATTCCCTTCCAAACACACACCTTCAGTCTGTCTACTCATTGGGTCCAGTATAGAGAAGTAAGCCTAGGCCAGACTGACATACAGCATTTCATATGGAGATTATACCTGGCTCCTCTGTCTCATGGTCTCATGTTAAACAGAAACTAAAACAAACAAACAGAAAAATAACTGTATCTCTCCTTGTGTATAGTAATAAATATTAAGAGAATAGGTAATTCTGGGGCGCCTGGGTGGCTCAGTGGGTTAAAGCCTCTGCCTTCGGCTCAGATCATGAACTCAGGGTCCTGGAATCAAGCCCCGCATCAGGCTCTCTGCTCAGCGGGGAGCCTGCTTCCTCCCTCTCTCTCTGCCTGCCTCTCTGCCTACTTGTGATCTCTGTCTGTCAAATAAATAAATAAAATCTTTAAAAAAGAGAGAATAGGTAATTCTTTATTAAGAAGGTATAAATACATCCTAATATCTAAACCACAGAAATATTAAGATGTATATAATGTTTATATGTATATATGTTTAAGCCATGGATGACAAAATGTTTTGTTTGATAGTTTTTAAATGAATGTGTGTTCTTGCTATTTCAATTTTTTCCTGGGATTTATAATCCTGTTGGGATAATCAGGTCTTTAGAGAGGTAAGAATAAATTAAAACCAAACATTATTGAATTATAATGGTGTTATGAGAGTGATAAGGAACAAAGTTAGAGAGCAATGCATCATGTTAGAAATTCTAAAGCATATTTCACATATTAAATAATAAAAACTATGTTTAATCAACTGTTTTTAATTTTAACTCTTTAATTAAAAATTAAAATAATAATTGAAGTTGCCATTATTTATTTATTTTTTATTGAGTTATAATTAAAGTTTCCTTTATTGGTTTAATAGCAAAGGCACAGAAAACTACAGTGCATTTAGAGAACTACAAAAGGCAATGACATAAATAGAGAAATTCAAGAGTTTTGACCAAGTAATAGTTGTCTTTTAGTAAGCCATCACAAGCAATGCAAAGGGGAAAATTAAAGCAGGAAGGAAAGTTTCACTTTAATTCATGGCTTCAACATGTATTTACTGAACACATATTATGTGTCAGGTACTCTTCTATGTATGTGGAACATAACAATGAATAAAACAGAAAAAGATCCTAGGCTCAGCCATCAACAGTGAACTGAATGAAGGAGGTGGAAGTGAATTCCAAAAGAAAGCGACATTTGGAAGGAGAGTCGAAAGAAGCTAAATACACAGTACATGCATGGCAAGAAAGCTGCTGAACAAAACAAATTATACAACACTTCCAGAATGACTCACTGCCTTGGGGAAATGCAAAATAGAACACAAAGAGGGAAAATTCACCACAAACTGCAATCATAACAACTATGAGAAAAATGGCACTGAAAAAGAGAAACTCAGTAAAAATGTTGTAATGGAATCAACCCCATGCAGCACACAAATTAAATTTTCCAAGAAGCCAGGTGGGAAAAGCCAAATGTAGACAAAGAAATTGAGGGGTCAGGATCAATTATCCATTTTAAGCAGCAGGTCTTTCTCTGGTTATTTATTAGAATCAATAATTTATATGTACATATAAATATACATACACACATATATACATGTACACCTATGTATACACACACATTAACACATATTTATGTACTATATAGCAGCCATTAGAAAATATGGCCCTTTAACTGCATTGATAACAGTTTTCCAAGGAGTTTTATAAAAAATGATTCATAAAGGAGCACCTGGGTGGCTCAGTCTAAGTGTTTGCCTTCAGCTCAGGTCATGATCCTCAGGTCCTGGGTTTGAGCCCTACGTCAGACTCCCTGCTTTGTAGGGAGTCTGTTTCCCTACCTCTCCCTCTGTGCTTGCTCTCTCTCTCAAATAAATAAATCTTTAAAAAGCATTCACTGGAGGAGATTATGCTCAGTGAAATAAGTCAAGCAGAGAGAGTCAATCATGATAGGGTTTCACTTACTGGGGAGCATAAGGAATAACATGGAAGGCATTAGTAGAAGGAAAGTAAAAGTGAATTGGGGGAAATCAGAGGGGGAGAGGAACCATGAGAGACTGTAGACTCTGAAGTACAAACTGAAGGTTTTGGTTTTGGAGGGGAGGAGGGTAGGGAGTTAGGTGAGCCTGGTGGTGGGTATTAAGGAGGGGAGGTATTGCCTGGAGCACTGGGTGCATAAACAGTGAATCTTGGAACACTGAAAAAATAAAATAGAATAAAATAAAAAGAATACTTGGCAATAAATGGTCACTAAAAAACTCAATTTAATGCCTTATTTAAAACTATTATTAAAGGGGCGCCTAGATGGCTCAGTGGGTTAAACCTCTGCCTTCGGCTCAGGTCATGATCCCAGGGTCCTGGAATTGAGCCCCACATTGGGCTCTCTGCTCAGCAGGGAGCCTGCTTCCCCCCCCCCCCTGCCTGCCTCTCTGCCTACTTGTGATCTTTCTCTCTCTCTCTGTTAAATAAATAAATAAAATCTTTTTAAAAATAAATAAAACTATTATTAAACAAAATAAAACATAAAAAATATTCTTAAATATTTTTCTTTGACATTTCATTTTAATGTATATATATTAGACATAAATTTTTCACATGGAATGACATGTTTTGTCCCAAAATGCAGCTCTCTTCCAAAAAGCGATAGTTTTGAAAATTCAATATAGCTTGTATATTAGGGTGTTTTTTTTTCCCCCTTTCATGATTCCATATACTCTGGAGGTACAGATTATTATTAAGTAAAGGTTCATATTTAACTTAAACAGATTATTGTATGTAAATCACAAAAAAGTGTGCATAAGCTATTTTTCAGGAACTTAGCTTAGCTAGAAAGAGAGCTGAGCCACTAGAGCAGCCAATTAAAGCAATAATGAGCCAAAATGAAAGTAATACTGAAACCTGTAATCACAACAAAAGTAAGGCAAGGGACCCAAACCAGAAAAAGTTTTAAATCCCCATTTCATTTTTCCCATGGAATGGTATACAACTTAAGGGTCTGATGGATCAGCACAGATGTGTTGGATCTGCACCTTATTTTGTTGAGGGATTTCCCCAACAAAAATTTCTGGTAGTTTCCTGAACCCTGGAAGGTGATTGGGGATAAGGGAGAAAGGATGGGAGTGGGAAAGTACTGGGTATTGAAACAGAGTGAAAAAAATAAATGTTATCAAGGCTTCCCCTCCTTTTATCATAAATAGACCTTGGCAGAGGTGCCCGAGGAGGATATCTGCCAAAGGCCCCAGATAAAGAGACCGGGGAATGTAGATGTCTAAGCTAGGAATGCATAAGAGCACCTGCCAGAAGGGCCTGAGTCCTTGACTGCAGCTTTGTTCAAAGATTGCAGTGCACTGGCTGTGCACCAATCTGGTGGGAGGACAGCTTTCCTCACTGAGACCTGACAGATGAAACATTTGTAATTATATATAGCATGACTTGAAAAATCCCACATAAGATTTTTAACCATGAGCCAGATTCCTTATACTCTAAAGCTCAACATGAATGATAAAAACCCAGGATAAATGTCACAATCATGTAATATGCTTAAAAATAAATAAACATGCTGGGGAGGTTGTTGTTTCCTAACAAATCATTGTAGCTAATATTTTACCCTGTAATTATAAAAAATATATATGCCTATTTGGGATGTCTGGGTGGCTCAGCTGGTTAAGCAGCTGCCTTCCACTCAGGTCATGATCCTAGGTCCTGGTTTATATCCCACATTGGGGGATGCCTGGGTGGCTCAGTTGGTTAAGCGGCTGCCTTCGGCTCAGGTCATGATCCCAGCGACCTGGGATCCAGTCCCACTTCGGGCTCCTTGCTTGGCAGGGAGCCTGCTTCTCCCTCTGCCTCTTCTCCCTCTGCCTCTGCCTGCCATTCTGTCTGCCTGTGCTCACTCTCTGGCACTCTCTCTCTTGCTCTCTCTCTGACAAATAAATAAATAAAATCTTAAAAAAAATATTTATTATATCCCACATTGGGCTTCAGCTGGGAGTCTGTTTCTCCCTCTGCCTACTGCTCCCCCTGCTTGTGTGTTCTCTCTCTCTGACAAATAAATAAATAAAATCTTTTAAAAAATTAAAGAAGAAGAATATTCCTCATATTATTAGGATGTAGTTTATATTTTGAAGGGGTCAGGGAGAAAGTACTTCTCTTCATAATTCATTCAGCTACTTATAATAGAAATTAAAAAATCCTTTTTGATTTCTTATTTCCCAATGATTCATATTTAACTTGTGAAAAAGTATTGCAAGTTTTAATTCTTTAATTCTATCCACTGCCTACCATTTTTTTTCCCCACACACCAGCATATGCCCAAATAGTGTCATCTCTCACCCAGTTAATAATGTCTATGGACTAATGTCCCTACACTCACCCCTAAACCAGTAACCAGAAATGCAACTCTGATAATGTCATCCTCTACCTCCCAATGTTCTTAATCTTTCTTTCTATGGTTCTGAAAAAACAGTCCAAAGTTCTATATGGTCCTACATGACGTATCCACTGCCTAACTCTATATATTTATTTTTGCATAATTGTTCCTACAACTTCCAGACACACTGAAATATTTCTAGTTCCTCAGACACTGCATGCAATCTCTTATCTCAGAACCTCTGTATATGCTGTTACTCTGTACTATCTCCATCTCCCTTCTGAACTAATCCTATATAGTAGTTTGTTGATTTTCTTCATATCCTTTATAACACTGAGCATCATATATCAATTCCCTTATTTGAGTAAAGATTCATGACAGTATAAGTTCTGAGATGGTTATAACTATGCCTTTGTGCTCCTAATCATTATTTTTCATCAAGAAAAGTTGATCAATGAATATTTTTATAATGAATAAAGTCAATTTTATGGTATTGTTTTGTTGACCATTAATTTTTGTCTTCTGGTACTGGCACTTTCATGTCAAAATTTGAATCCCCACAAATGACTTTGCGAACTCATTATGCATGCCTAGAGAAGTCATATGATGGCTTAAGAAAGACAGGGGTGATAAACTACAAACCGATGTAGACCATCCTGTAAGAAAACTAGAAATACTTTTCACTATTCAATGGTCTATATTGTGTTTGCTAGAAAAAAAAATTAGAGGCAAGAGTACATTATATTTTGTATATAAATGAATTTCTGTTTATATTGTCATTTCCAAGTCTGTGGCAACATAAGAATTTAACAGAGATATAATTTCAGCAGAAAAAAAATACTTTAAATACTCCTTTCAGGGACTAGTTATATTATGTTACAAAACAACAACAACAAAACAACAACAAATGAACAAAACTTAAATATATTCTCATTCTATTTATATTATTATAAGCACTTTCTTTATATAAGTACAGGGCTCATGGTAATGTATATATCTTTTCCCATTAGACCTATAAGTCTCAGCAAATCTCAGAAGTGTAAGAGAGGAAGAGAAAGAGAGAGGTCCACAAAGCTTACTCAAAGAAATAATGGCTGAAATTTTCACAAATATGAAGAAAGAAATGGACATCCATATTTAAGAAACCAAAAAGACAGTGAATTTAAAAAAAAAGAAATCTTCAATGAGACATTGTTACAGACTGAATATGTACCCTCTCCTAATTCATATATTGAAACCTAATCTTCCCAATGTGATGATATACGGAGGTGGGGCTTTTAAGGATGCTTACACCCTGATAGTGTAACCCTCATAAGTGGAAATAGTGTCCTTATAAAAAAGACTCCAGAAAACTTTTTTGTCCATTCCACCATGTAAAGACAGGGAAAAGATACCTGTCTATGAAACAGAAGGTGGGTTCTCACCAGACACTGAATATGTTGACACCTTTATCTTGGACTTCCCAGACACCAGGAATGTGAGAAATAAATTTCTATTTATAATCCACCCAGTCTATGGTATTCTGTTATAGTAGCCTAAATAGAATAACACAGACATATCATAATCAAATTTTCAGAAGTCAAAAACAAAGAGAGAGTGTTGAAAACATTAAGGAAAAGCAAGGTACCATGTTAAAGGACACCCCCTCCCCGCCCACCTGCCCACACCCCACCCTCTGCCATAAGACTATGAGTGAATTTATCAGCAAAAAACCTGTAGTCCAAAAGGGAGTGGAATGATATATTCAAAGTAGTAAAAGAAAAAAAAAAGTCAATGAAGAATATTACATCTAGCATGAAAGAGAGGAGAACACATTTCCAGATAAACAAAAGTTGAGGTAGCTACTTGACTTGTCTTACAAGGAATGCTAAAGAGAGTTTTTCAAGTTGAAATGAAAGGGCACTAAACAGCAAAATGATATCATAAGTTAGTATGAAAATTGTTGCATACTAATTTATGCTATCATTTAGTATGAAAATTGTTGGTAAAGGTAGGTGGACAGATACAGAACAGTGTATTACTACAATGGTAGGAGGTAATTTACTTTTCATTTTTACAAAAAAGTTAAAAGACAAGAGGGGGAGGGGCAATATGGCAGAGAAACAGGGGACCCTGTTTCAGCCTGTTCCCTAAAGTGAGCTAATTAACTACCAGAAGACTCTGAACACCCATGAAATTTGAGATGTAGGAATATGCACTTCTGGATCTCTTGGGGTCAGAAGACACCAGTGCAGAGTGGTGACTTCCTATTGCTCAGAAGTGTTCCCGGGTGCACCTTGCCTGGATCATGGTTGATATATTCAGCTGTACATCCCCTCAACCAACTATCACCAAATGACTAGGAGGAGGACCACCCAACAGAGGAAAAATCAGAGACTATTACCTCTCCATCAGAACTATCGGATATGGGCATAAACAGTATGTCAAAAAGGGAAACCAGGGTAACAATTATCCAGGCAATGGCTAGGTTGGAGAAAACCATTAGTGACAACATAGAATCTCTAAGGGCAGAAGTAAAAGCTGCTCGGGAAGAAGTTAAAAGCTCTATCAATAAGATCTAATCTAATCTAAATGCTCTAACAGCTAGGGTAACTGAGGCAGAAGATAAAATTAGTGATCTAGGGGCACCTGGGTAGCTCAGTGGTTAAGCCTCTGCCTTCAGCTGAGGTCATCATGAAGATCGAGCCCTGCACCAGCGTCTCTGCTCAGCAGAGGTCAGCCCCACACACAAGAAGGGAAATAACCAAGACAGAGCAGAGATCAATGAGATAGAAACTAGAGATAAAATAGAACATATCAATGAAACTGAAAACTGATTTTTTGAAAAAATCAATAAGATTGATAAGCCACTGTCCAAAATAATCCAAAAGAAGAGAGAGGACACAAATTAATATGAATGAAAGGGAGAGATCATAACTAACACCAAGGAAATAGAAACAATCATCAGAAATTATTATCAACAGTTATATGCCCATAAGTTAAGCAACCTAGACGAAATGGATGCATTCCTGGAAACCCATGAACTTCCAAAACTGAATCAGGAAGAAATTGACAACCTGAATAGACCAATATCTAGTACTGATGAAGCAGTGATCAAAAACCTCCCAAAAAACAGGGACGCCTGGGTGGCTCAGTTGATTAAGCAGCTGCCTTTGGCTCAGGTCATGATCCCAGCGTCCTGGGATCAAGTACCACATCGGGCTCCTTGCTCAGCAGGGAGCCTGCTTCTCCCTCTGTCTCTGCCTGCCACTCTGTCTGCCTGTGCTCTCTCTCTCTCCCTCTCTATCTGACAAATAAATAAATTAAAAAAAAAAAAAAAAACTCCCAAAAAACAAGAGCCCAGGACTTTACAGAATCATTGGAGAATTGTACCAAACATTCAAAGAAATAATACCTATTCTGAAGCTGTTTCAAAAAATAGAAACAGAAGGAAAACTTCCAGACTCTTTTTATGAAGCCAGTATTACCCTTATACCCAAACCAGACAAAGACCCCACCAAAAAGGAGAATTTCAGACCAATATCTTGATGAATATGGATGCCAAGATTCTCAACAAGATCCAAGCCAATAGGATACAACAGTACATTAAAAAGTTTATCCACCATGACCAGGTCGGCTTTATCCATGGGATGCAAGGGTGGTTCAACATTCGCAAATCAATCAGTGTGATAGAACAAATCAATAAGAGAAGAGAGAAGAACCACATGGTCCTCTCAATTGATGAAGAAAAAGCATTTGACAAGATATAGTATCTGTTCCTGATTAAAATGATTCAAAGTATAGAGATAGGAGGGAACATTCCTCAACTTCATAAAATCTATGTATGAAAAACCCACAGCAAAATCATCCTCAATGGGGAAAAGCTGACAGACTTCCCTTTGAGATCAGGAACATGACAAGGATGCCCACTCTCACCACTCTTGTTCAACATATTACTAGAAGTCCTAGCAACAGCAATCAAACAACAAAAAGAAATAAAATGTATTCAAATTGGCAATGAAGAAGTCAAACTCTCTCTGTTCACAGATGACATGATACTTTATATCAAAAACCCAAAAGACTCCACTCCCAAACTACTAGAACTCATACAGCAATTCATTAATGTGGCAGGATACAAAATCAATGTATAGAAATCAGACGCTTTCTTATACACTAACAATGAAAATATAGAAAGGGAAATTAGAGAATTGATTCCATTTACTATAGCACCAAGAACCACAAGATACCTTGGAATCAATCTAACCAAAGAGGTAAAGGATCTGTACTCGAGGAACTACAGAACATTCATGAAAAAAATTGAAGAAGACACAAAAAGATGGAAGACCATTCCATGCTCATGGATCAGAAGAATAAACTTTGTTAAAAATTCTATACTGCCAGGGTGCCTGGGTGGCTCAGTGGGTTAAAGCCTCTGCCTTCAGCTCAGGTCATGATCCCAGGATCCTGGGATAGAGCCTCACGTCGGGCTCTCTGCTCAGCGGGGAGCCTGCTTCCTCCTCTGTCTCTGCCTGCCTCTCTGCCTACTTGTGATCTCTGTCTGTCAAATAAATAGATAAAATCTTTAAAAAAAAGTCTATACTTCACTAAGCATGATACCCTCTAGTTCCATCCACGTCGTTGCGAATGGCAAGATTTCATTTCTTTTGATGGCTGCATAGTATTCCATCGTGTAAATAAGTCAATCAGAGAAAGACAACTATCATATGATATCCCTGATATGAGGAAGTGGAGATGCAACATGGGGGACTAGGGGGGCAGAAAAAGAAGAAAAGAAACAAGATGGGATTGGGAGGGAGACAAACCATAAGTGACTCTTAATCTCACATAACAAACTGAGGGTTGCTGGGGGGAGGGGGTCAGGAAAGGTGGGTGGGGTAATGGACATCGGGGAGGGTATGTGCTATGGTTAGTGCTGTGAAGTGTGTAAACCTGGCGATTCACAGACATGTACCCCTGGGGATAAAAATTTGTTTATAAAAAATAAAAATTAAAAAAAAAAAAAAGAAAAAAAAGTCTATACTGCCTAGAGCAATCCATACTTTCAATGCCATCCTGATCAAATTTCCACCAGCATTTTTCAAAGAGCTGGAACAAACAATCCTAAAATTTGTATTTACCAGAAGAGACCCTGAATTGCTAAGGAAATGTTGAAAAAGAAAAACAAAACTGGGGGCATCACATTGCCTAATTTCAAGCCTTACTACAAACCTGTGATCACCAAGACAGCATTGTACCGGCACAAAAACAGTCATATAAACCAGTGGAACAGACGAGAGTCCAGATACGGACCCACAACTCTATGGTCAAATAATCTTTGACAAAGCGGGAAAAAATATACAGTGGAAAAAACCAATCTCTTCAATAAATGGTCTGGGAAAATTGGGCAGTTATATGTAGAAGAATGAAACTCGACAATTCTCTTACACCATATACCAAGATAAACTCAAAATGGATAAAAAACCTCAATGTGAGGCAGGAATCTATCAAAATCCTAGAGGAGAACATACACAGTAACCTCTTCGACATGGGCCACAGCAACTTCTTTCAAGACATGTCTCCAAAGGCAAAGGAAAAAGAGTGAAAATGAACTTTTGGGACTTTGTCAAGATCAACAGTTTCTGCACAGCAAAGGAAACAGTCAACAACAAAAAAAGGCAACCCACGGAATGGGAGAAGATATTTGCAAATGACACTACAAAGGACTGATACTCAAGATCTATAAAGAACTCCTCAAACTCAGCACACACAAAACAGATAATCACATCAAAAAATGGGCAGAAGATATGAACAGACACTTCTCCAAAGAAGATATACAAATGGCTAACAGACACATGAAAAAATGTTCATTATCATTACCCGTCAGGGAGATTCAAATCAAAACCACATTGAGGTACCACCTTATATCAGTTAGAGTGGCCAAAATTAACAAGACAGGAAACAACGTGTGTTGGAGAGGATGTGGAGGAAGGGGAACCCTCTTACACTGTTGGTGGGAATGCAAGTTGGTGCAGCCACTTTGGAGAACAGTGTGGAGATTCCTTAAGAAATTAAAAATAGAGCTACCCTATGGCCCTGTTATTGCACTACTGGATATTTACCCCCAAAATAGAGATATAATGAAAAGAAGGACTACCTGTACCCCAGTGTTCATAGCAGCAATGGCCACAGTCACCAAACATGGAAAGAACCAGATGCCTTCAACAGAGGAATGGATAAAGAGATATGGTCCATATATACAATGGAGTATTATGCCTCCATCCGAAAGGATGGATACCGAACTTTTATATCAATATGGATGGGACTGGAAGAGATTATGCTGAGTGAAATAAGCCAATCAAAGAGAGGCAATTATCATATGGTTTCACTTGCTTGTGGAGAATAAATAATAACATGGAGATGGAGAGGAGAAGTGAGTTGGGGGAAATCAGTAGGCGAGACAAACCGTGAGAGCCTGTGGACTCTGAAGAACAAATTGGGGGTTTTGGAGGGGCGAGTGGTGCTTTTGGTGAACCTGGTAGTGCATATTAAGGAGGACATGTAGTGCATGGAGCACTGGGTGTGGTGCATAAACAATGAATTTTGGAATACTGAAAAAAGAAAATTAAATTAAATTTTTTTAAAAAAGTTAAAAGACAAAAGTATTAAAATAAATATAAGTTTAAAATACAAACTTTTGAGATTTTCAGTTGGTTAAGTGTCTGATTTTAGTTCAGGTCATGACCTCAAGGTCCTGGGATAGAGCTCTGCTTTGTGTTCCATGCTCAGTGGGGAGTCTGCTTCTCCTACTCCCTCTCCCTCTGCCTCTTTGCCCACTCATGCATGTGTTTTTTTCTCTCTCTCAAAGAAATAAACAAAAATTTAAAAATCTTAAAAAATACAAACTACGGATAATGTATATCATGACTAAAATATAAGGTATGAAGGGGGACAAAAAAAAGTGTAGAGTTTTTATATGTGATTAAACTTGTCAGCTTAAAATCAAATGTTATAATTACAATATATGTAATGTAAGCACTTAGGAATATATACCTATAGAAGTTATAGAAAATAAAAAGAAAAAGGAACAAAATATATCAATACAAAAGAAATCAACAAATGCAAAGAAGACTTCAAGAGAGATAAAAGCAAAAACAAAACAAACAAACAAACAAAAAGGCCCAGAACTACCATAGTAAAGTAAACCAACAGAGTTTTAATAGTAATTCCTTCATTATCAATAATTGCTTTAAATGTAAATGGATTAAACTCTCCAATCAAGACATAAGATGGCTGAATGGATAAACAAACAAGAGCCAACTAATAAGAAACTCAATTTAGATTTAAAAACACGTGGAGGCTGACTGTGAAGGGAAGGAAAATGATTACAATGCAAATAGTAACCAAAAGAGATCAGGAATGACTACACTTATATTAAAAAAAAATAGACTTTAAACCAAAACTCCCATAAAAGACAAAAAAAGGATATTATACAATGACAAAAGAGTCAACCCACTGGTAATATTTAACAATTATAAATGTATATGTACCCACCATCAGAGGACTTAAATATATAAAATGTATTGATACAGCTGAAAAGAGAAAAGGCAATGAAATAATAGGAGACTTCAATATCCCACTTCAATAATTGATGGAACATTGAGAGAGAAGATCAATAAGGATAAAGAAGACTTGAATTATACTCTAGCAAATTAACCTAGTAAACATAAGATAATATACTCAACAACAGCAGAATACACATTGTTCTGAAAGATCTTATGCACAATAGATCACATGTTAACTCACAAAAACAGGTCTTAGTAAATTTAATAAGACTGCCATCATACAAAGTATCTTTTCTGCCTATGATGAAAAAGAACTAGCAATCAACTGCTGAAAAAAACCTGGAAAATTCACAAATATGTGGACATTAAACAACACAATTTTGTACAACTATTGGTCCAAAGGAGAAATCTAAAAAGAATCTGGAAAACACATCAAGACAAACAAAAATTAAAGCACAACATATCAAAATTTGTGGGATCCAGCAAAAAGAGTACTAAGAAATTTCATGGTATTAAGGGGGTCACTTGTGATGAGCACTGGGTGCTGTATCTAAGTGACAAATCACTGAATTATACACCTGAAACTAAAAAACTAATATTATACTGCAAAAAAAAAAAAAAAAGGAGAAGGAGGAAGTTCATAAAAGTAAACACTTAAATTTAAAAGAATTCAAATAAGCTATCTATGTTTCACACTTGAAGGAAGTAGGGATATAAGAACAAAGTTCTAAAGTTAGCAGGCATTAGGAAATAACAAAGATTATTTCAGAAACAAACAAAATAGAAGAATAGAAAAAAATGAGCAAAAGTGTGTTGTTCTCTGAAAAGATAAAATTAACAAACCTTTAGTTAGATTAAAGAAATAAAAGAGAATAGTATAATAAAATCAGAAATAAAAATAAGATATTAAAACTGATGCCACAGAAATTAAAAAGATCATAGATGACTCTCATGAATAATTATATACCAAGCAAGGGGGACATCTAGAAGAAATGGATAGATTCCCAGAACTATACAACCTACCAAGATGAAATCATGAAGAAATAAGACATATGAACAGATCTAGTGGGAAGATTGGATCAGCAAACAAAAATCTCAAACAAAGAAAAGCCAAAGGTCAAGTGACTTCAGTGGTGAATGCTACCAAGCATTTAAAAGAGACTTACTACCAATCCTTTTCAAGTTTCTCTGAAAACTTAAGGAGGAGAAAATGCATCCAAACTTATTTTATGAAGTGAGAATTATCCTGATACCAGAGCTAGACAAAGAAAATTACAGGCTATTATTTCTGATTAATAGACATTCAAATCCTCAAATCCAGTGAAACATTAAAAGAACTGTTTACTAGGTCCAAGTGGGATTTACCCCTGGAATGCAAAATGGTTCAACATACAAAAACCAATTAATGTGATATACTACATTTACAGAATAAAAGGTTAATAGTCGCATGATTCTCTCAAAAGATGGTGAAAATACTTTGACAAGTTTCAACAACCAATTTAACAAAAACTCCACACACTAGGAATAGAGGGAATTATATCAACATAATAAAGATCATATATGAAAGACCCATAGCTGACATCATACTCAGTGGTAAAAATCTGAAAACTTTTCCTCTAAAATCAGGAACAATGAGAATATGCCCATTCTCACCTCTTCTATTAAACATAGTGCCAGAAGTCTAGTCATAGCAACTAGTCAAGATAAAGAATAAAAGGCATCCAAATCAGAAAAGCGGAAATAAAACTGTCCATGTTTATAGATGACACAATCTATATTATGTTAGAACTAATAAATTCAATAAAGTTGTAGGATATGAGTTCGACATTTAAAAATTAGATGCATTTTCACAATACTAACAACAAACTATGATAAAAGAAATTAAGATATGAATAAATGAAAAGATATCATATGTTCATAGTTTGGAATATTAATATTGTTAAAATGTCCATACTGCCAACTGTCATATACAAACTGAAGGTAATCCCTTTCAAAATCTCACTGGCAGTTTTTACAGATAGAAAAAATATTCTAAAATTCATGGGGAACCTCAAAAGACCAAAAAAACCAAAATCAATCTTGAAAAGGAAGAACAAAGCTAGAGCCATCACACTTCCTGGTTTAAAAATTTATTACAAAAGCACAGTAACTAAAATAATATGATACTGGCACAAAAGCAGACATATATACCAGTAAATCAAATAGAGAGCCCAGAAATAAACCCACAGAGTCCACAGTCAGCTGATCTTCTGCAAGTGTACCAAGAATACACAATGGGGGAAAAAGACAGTTGCTTCAACAAATGATGCCAGGAAAAATAGAAATACAGGATGCAGAAGAATGAAATTGAGCCCTCAATTATACCATATCAAAAAATCAACTCAAAATTAATTACAGACCTCAAAACCTAAAACTGTAAAAATCCTAGAAATTAACATTAGGGAAATACTTCATGACATTTGTTGTGGCAATGATTTCATGGACACTATATCAAAGCATAGTCAACAAAAACCAAAATAAATAAATAGGAATACATCAGACAAAAAGCTATTGCACAGGAAAACAAACAGTCAGTAGAATGAAAGGCAACATATGGATTGGGAGAAAATATTTGTAAACCATATACCTAATAAGAGATTCATGTCCAAAATACATAAAGAACTCCTACAACTCAATGGTTAAAACATAAAAACAAAACAAAACAACAACAACAAAAATAAATAAATAATTAAAAATCTAATAACCTAATTGAAAAATTAGCTATTGGGGCACCTGGGTGGCTTGGTGGGTTAAAGCCTCTGCCTTCAGCTCAGGTCATGATTCCAGAGTACTGGGATCGAGCTCCACGTTGGGCTCTCTGCTCAGCAGGGAGCCTGCTTCCCCATCTCCCTCTCTCTCTGTCTGCCTCTCTGCCTACTTGTGATCTCTGTCTGTCAAATAAATAAGTAAAATCTTCAAAAAAGAAAAATAAAAAAAGAAAAATGAGCTATTGACTTGAATAGACACTTTTCCAAAGAAGACATACAATGTCCAAGAGGTATATTTTAAAGCTCAGCATTACTGATCATCATGAACATGCAAATCAAAACCACAGTGAGATATCACCTCACACCTGTCATGATGGCTATCATTAAAGAAACGAAAGACAAGTGCTGGAAAGAATGTGAAATACTTGCAAAAATGGTGGTGGGAATGCAAATGGTGCAGTTCATACAGACAATAGTTTGTCAAAAAATTAAAAATAGAACTACATTATGATCCAACAATCATACTTCTTGGTATTTGGCTGAAATAATTGGAACTGGGATTTTAAAGAAATATCAATTAGCACTTCAGTGTTCATTGTAGTACTAATCACAATAGCCAAGATAAGGACACAGCCTAAATACCCATTAATAGGTAAAGAAAATGTGTTAGATACATACAATGGAATACTATTCAGCTTTAAAAAAAATAAATTCTGCAATATTTGACAATCTGAATGAAGCCCAAGGACATCATGCTAAATGAAATAGGTATAGAGAAACAAATACTGCATGATTCCACTTATATGAAGTAACTACAAGAGCCAAATTCAAAATCAAAGAATGGAATAGCAGCTGCCAGGGGGAAATGGAGAGCTAATAATCAAGACGCATAATGATTCAGTTAAGCAAGATGAATAACCCCTAGAAATCTGCTGGACAGCATTGTATCTATAGTCAACAATAATATATTAAACACTTAAAGTTTTAAAATGATTTATCTGATGTTAACTGTTCTTGCCACTAAAATAGAATAAAATAAAATAATAAAAATAAATTAAATACATTTATTTTATCTAATAAATTAATTTAATAAACAAATAATAAAAATAAATAAATAAAGATAATAAATAAATAAATAAAAATATTTAATAGATTAAATAAAATAATTAGTAAATTAGAATAATAATTTTTAGAAACCTAGCCAGATTGTTGAGAAGAAATAACTTTTTGTGTTTAGAAATAGTTTCTATGTATGATTTATAAATTAAATTTTAATGAGACTTTACAACACAAAAGAAAGGTGACTTTTTCAAATAATGTTTTTATTTTTATTTATTTATTTTTAAAGATTTTATTTATTTGACAGACAGAGATTACAAGTAGGCAAGAGAGGCAGGCAAGGAGAGAGAGGAGGAAGCAGGCTCTCTGCAGAGCAGAGAGCCCGATGTGGGGCTCAATCCCAGAACCCTGGGATCATGACCTGAGCCGAAAGCAGAGGCTTTAATCCACTGAGCCACCCAGGCACCCCTCAAATAAAGCAGACATTTTTCATGTGTTCATTTTATACTTTTTTTCATAAAGACAAATAAAATTTAGAGTGTAAATTTTAGTTTTTATTATATCATTACTTTGTGAAGACTGAGAAATTTGGCCAACTCAGCACTTTTCAGATACATAAGAATATGATTTTATACTATTTTGGCTCACTGATCTGAGAACCTTATGGTAATTATTAAGAAGAAGCTAATTTGAAAAACTCACCTAATCACAAAGTGTGCTTTTAAATTCTTAAGGTACATAGACAACATTCCCACCTCCATTTAATATTCTCTAAGAAATATAAAATTGTTTAATAACCTTTAAACCATTGCTTTTAGAGTTCTTATGCCTTAATATTCCCATAAGAATTCTGTGTGTACATACACATATCTATATCTTTATCTATCTATCTATATATTTGAATCTATATTTTTTAATGTTTATGTATACATATCCCCTTTCATATGTTTAGGTTAACATCCAAAATTTTTGCTAGAAATGTAAGTAGTTTAAAATGTAATTTCTAATGTATTATAAACATTGAATTAAAAAATAAAATTGGTACACAACTCATTTAAATACTTCAACCAAGGCTAAATGTCATAGAAATTTGATATATTTAAAGGAAAATGGAAGTTGAAAATTAAATTACTAAGAACCCTGGAGCAAAAATCAGACATACCAGTGTAGATTTGAACATGTGTTAAGAATGCATAGACATGAATCCAGATTGCTAGAACTGTCACACATTGCTTAGGCCTGCTATGAGTTACTTAGTGAAGGCACACTGAAGTCACTGTCAAAGTGCTAAAGCTATAGACTGAATATTTGTTTCCATACAAAATTAATATGTTGAAACCTAATCCCTGATGTGATGGCATTTAGAGGAGGTGACTTTGGGGGAAGAGCAGGTCCTGAGGGGTCTGTTTCAAGATTATTAGTGCTCTTATAATTAAAGAGGCCTCAGAGAGCTCCATTGTCCCTTCCATCATGTGAGAATCTTGGAATTCTCAGTCTCTAAAACTGTAAGAAATAAATTTGTTGTTTATAAGCTACCCAATTTATGGTATTTTGTTATAGCATCCCAAATGGATTAAGACAGAAATCTACTTAATATGCAGTTATAGCATAATGTACTCATTCTGGCTGTACTATGTTTATGATTCTCATTATTGTCTATGGACTAAGCTATTATCAAATATTTCTTTATTAACAGTACATTTCCTTATAGTCATATTTATTAGATTTTAATTAGGGACAGGATATCTCACCTTGACTTAGTCTTTACTTATTATTTCCATCTCCTTTTTTTTAACTCTTCCATATTTCCCACCCTTCAGTAAACACAATAATTAATTTCAGTCACTAGTATACATTATAATTTTGGTACTCTGGCCTTATAAGCAGAGCTATAGTTCTTAATCAGAATGGCATGCTATTCTTGAACAGAGATGGTTTATAAATCCATTTATCATTCCTTACTTCTATTTTCCACACTTACTGAAGGAAAAGTGTATTTCTTATCATTGTAATATTTTCTAATGTCAACTGAAGTGCCCAATGGGTTGAGTATAGGTGAGACAGAAACATGAGATGAGAGATTAGACTAGATGATGCAGTGGTCATTGGCTGTATTACTCTGCAGTTGCGTAGGAAGGGTGGACATGCTAGTGATTTGAAAAGAACTAATGTTCCTCCATGAATACCTTTCTTAAATCAAAAAAATGGCGTAAATACTAAAGGGACTAGAGTTCCAAAAATTATGAGTCAAAAGACCAATCCATGACGCAGTCAATATTTATTACAAGCAGAACATACTTTAAGATTGATGTCTACAACATTGCCCTCAAGGCTTACACTACCATTTTAACTCACTGCCTCATAAACAACATGAGGCTGTTTTATGGGTGATATCAGCCATTCTTCATTCCTACTCTAGATGTCCACTATTGAGGAATAGGTCACCTCTCTAAAAATAGATTTCTGGTGCTGTCAGCTAGAAATAAAGTGATATCATCCTGGTGACAAAAACTCTCAAATGATCGGTCCTTGATAATGGTAGATTCTAGAATCACACTGTTAAAATTGTATCATTTCACAAAATGTGATATGAAATATGAATGTTAAGGCATGCACTCAAAATTGATTTTATTATTAGAACAAGTGGTTTGTCCCTTTGACAAATCAGAGTTAAACCCACAACTATGGTCTAATAATCTAATTTGCTTGGAAAATGAGGCATGCTTCATACTTATTTAAACATAATGTAGAGTTATGAGTTGGTGATAATATACCAATTAAAACAGTTAAAAGCATATTTTTAAAAAATTGAATAATTCTATATACTCTGAAAATCAAATTCTAAAAGTATTTTTTTTCTGTTTAACTATGATAATCATGAATATTTATTTGGTATTTTCAAAACATGGTGTGCTAATAACTTGTCTAAAAAAGACAGAAAAAAAATCACAGATTTTAAAATATCTCAAATAAGTACTTCTATCCAACTACAGGTAAAACAAATATGTAATAATACAGAAGGTTTCCATAATACAAAAAATAAAGAACTATTTTAACAGTATGGTAAGCAACCTGGAAAAGATAAGAAATTCTGTAGGAAAAATACAAAAATAGAATAAGTCAATATTATTCATATTCCTCAGTTATAGTTATAATCATATATTAATATAATTCATCATTTTATTACAAATATTCATCAAAGAGAATGAGCTTTTTTATAATAATAAAAATATTTGAGATTATTATGATGTTACACAACTCTAAACATAATTTGTTTATAATATTTTTAAAATATTACTAAATATTTTCTGGAGTTGTGACATACAGATAACAGAACATATTCTTTGAATTTTTTTAATTTTATATTTTCATTATTTATTTATTTATTTATTCATGATTTTACTTACTTATTTGACAAAGACTGACACAAAGAGAGAGGGAACAAAAGGAGGGGAAGCGAGAGGAGAAGCAGGCTTCCTGCTGAGCAGGGAACCTGATGTGGGGCTCGATCCCAGAACCCTGGGATCATGACCTGAGCCAAAGGCAGCTGCTTAATGACTGAGGCACCCAGGTGCCCCTGAAAATTTTTTTAAAGATTTTATTTATTTATTTTAAAGAGAGAGAATGAAAGAGTGAGCATGAGCATGAGGAGGGCAGATGGAGAGGGATAATCTCAAGCATGCTCTTCACTGTATGTAGAGCCTGCCACCAGGCTTGATCCCATGATCCTGAGATCATCACCTGAATCGCAGTCAAGAGTTGGCTCTTAGGCAACGGAGCCGCCCAGGCACCCTACATCGTCTTCAAAATTGTCGGTAAATGGTAAATTAAATATTTGCTTCCTATAGAAACTGAATATATAAAATATCCATAACTATTTTATTGATTGTTTTCATTGCTGCTACATACCCCGTTATGGCACAAACCAATGAACCTATTTCCATTATTGAGAGTGTAAGATTTTTACCTGAGGTAAGATAACTTTTTAAGAAGTCTAAGTTTTAGACCTGTTATCAAGTTACAGCTGTTTTTTTTTTCTTTTTTTTAAAGAGCAGGACCTTTGTTAAATGTTAACCATAATAACATAAATCATATCTATTTGTATAACTAATTTGAGCCTCAAAGTACTTTATTATTACCATCAATTTTAGAAGTAGCAACTTTGTGAATTGGCTATTTAACAAGTAATTTTAGCCTAGACTTTCCTATCTAAATATTGTAGGATTTTGTTTTTGTTTTTGTTTGTATCACTTATTTAAGGTCAAATGACATTTTTTATATTGTTCTTCCTTCGCTAATGTCCTTTCATGATCTCCCATTTGTTCCGTTTTAGTCTTTTCTTGTCACATTAAGTGCTATATTTTAATTTGACTTACCAAATAAGAAATAAATTATGCTACAGGGTTACATTACATATGTTACTACTGCTCTAAAGTTAGAGACTATAAATGAGGTACATGGTACCACAAATTCTTTAGATTTTTGAGGAGTCTGGATTAAAATGAGTAGTTTACTTTCCCAGCACTGTCCTGGGATTCACATTTCTTGAATCTGCTAAATCAGATGTCATTTATTTCTCTATTTTCCAACTACCAAATTTTCTTGCTATTTCTCCTCTCTAGTTCACTTAATTCATGGGTCTACATTAAAAACAAAACAAAACAAACAGCAACAACAACAATAGAAAACCTATACAATAGTTTTAATAAAATGTTGGGACAGACTAAAAGTAAATCCATATATTTATAATTCCTTCTTTAGTTCAGGGATATTTCTTTTGATATACTACAAACATGTCAAGATTCAACTTAATTTAGAAATTTGCCCTAGATTCAAAATGCACTTTTGTATTGAATATGCCTTTTTAAAATTTAGCAAAACATCACCAATGTTATCTTTAAGTGCTATCTTTATTTTTTTCCATTTTCTTTTGATATAACTAACCTATTAGGAAAATGTTAAAAATTAAATTTTTTCTCCTCTGTTCTTTTATCTTTTGCTCCTCTTCATTAAATATGAAGATCCTAAATACTACTTAAAATTCACTGAATTTATATTTATCTCTACTCCAGAATTTATCATTTATCTGTTTTTTTAAGTCAATAAGTATATTTTCCAGATCAGTGAAAATATAAGAATGTATTGAAAAAATCTTTCAACCAACACATTAATCTCTACCAAAATATTTATCATTAGCAAATGTAATTTGCATAGATCATTATAAAGTATTACTAGCATTGTTATTTATCAAAGAGAAAAATCGAATACTAGGAATGATATCTTAATGGACTAGAGGCAGCCTTACGTACATCTCTCATCTCTGTAGTGGAAAAACCTACATGTAGATGAAATCATCAACAACATGAGAATGAGGATCAACACAATCGTAGGTACATATTTTGCAGAAATTTACAAAACTATTATAAAATTCATATGGAAGTTCAAGAAGCAGAAAAAAGCAAATATTATCTTGAAAAATAACAGTAATGAAAAAATTCACTTTCCCATTTCAAAATTTTGTTGGTGAATGTTACACAGAAAAGAATTAGAAAGAGGGTATAATAGTATATTTAAATGATAAATTGGACAAACATCCTAACAGATCAGAATTAATATGCAGGCACAATATCTCATCTCATAGGAAATTAAACCTCTTCTGGTTATAATAGCCCTTACTAATTATTATAAAATACAAATGAGAAAAATATACATTTTTAACAATGCTAATAAATCAGCTCTATATATAATCATGACAAGACTATACGCCAGGTATTGCTGGCTATTGAAAAGTTAAGAACACCTGCATATGGAGAAGACAACTTTTTTTCTTAATTTAAGATCTATTTACAAAACAATTATTTAGAGTTTCTATTATATAATAAGTGAAGAGTTTTGTCTGAAGAGTATCAACCTAGTGCAATTTGAGTCAATTTGGACCGTGCCACAAGGTCCAGGTTTCAAAGGAGACAAAAAAAAGTGATACCTAGAAAATTTACCTAAACACTAGAGATTTTGTTTTTTGTTTTGTTTTTGTTTTTTTGAAGAGAGAAAGAGAGAAGGAGATGTGGGAAGGGGTGGAGGTAGGGGGAGAGAAAGAATCCCAAGCTGGGTCCAAAGCACAGAGCCATGTGAGGCTTGACACAGTAGCAGATGCAGGGCTCCACAGGAGGGTAAATCTCACAACCCCAAGAACATGACCTGAGCTGAAATTAAGAGGTGGACTCTTAACTGACTGTACCCCTCAGGCACCTCTAAACATTAGAGATTATACAAGTTGCAGCTACAGGAAGGCAGTTATAAGAAAAATAGTGAATATTTTATAAACATTTGTGTAGATAATTATAATCCAATAACATTAATAACACTTTGAAAAATTATGTTCAGAAATAATATATGTCTTCTGGTATCTGAAAATTCCATTTAGATTGCCATTTCTATTATTCAAGTATATTGATTTGATTAATTAATGCATAATCAATAACTAAAGGTTTGAGCACAATAGTTGTCATGGATTAATCTGACATAGTTTTGGGGCACTGAATAAATGCTAATAAAAGTTTGTCTTGATACTTTATATGGAAAACCCAAAAGACTCCACCCCCAAACTACTAGAACTCATACAGCAATTCAGTAATGTGGCAGGATACAAAGTCAACGTACAGAAATCAGTGGATTTCTTATACACTAACAATGAAAATACAGAAAGGGAAACTAGAGAATCGATTCCATTTACTATAACACCAAGAACCATAAGATACCTGGGAATAAACCTAACTAAAGAGGTAAAGGATCTGTACTCGAGGAACTACAGAACATTCATGAAAGAAATTGAAGAAGACACAAAAAGATGGAAGACCATTCCATGCTCTTGGATCAGTAGAATAAATGTTGTTAAATGTCTATACTACCTAGAGCAATCTATACTTTTAATGCCATTCCAATCAAAATTCCACCGGTATTTTTCAAAAGCTGGAGCAAAAAATCCTAAAATTTGTATGGAATCAGAAGAGACCCAGAATTTCTAAGGAAATGTTGAAAAACAAAAATAAAACTGGCGGCATCGGGGCACCTGAGTGGCTCAGTGGATTAAAGCCTCTACCTTCAGCTCGTCATGATATCAGAGTTCTGGGATCGAGCCCTGCATCAGGCTCTCTGCTCAGCGGGGAGCCTGCTTCCCTCTCTCTCTCTGCCTGCCTCTCTGCCTACTTGTGATCTCTGTCTGTCAAATAAATAAATATTAAAAAACAAAACAAAACAAAAAAACTGGCGGCATCACGTTACCTGATTTCAAGCTTTACTACAAAGCTGTGATCACCAAGACAGCATGGTACTGGCATAAAAACAGACACATAGACCAGTGGAACAGAGTAGATAGCCAGATATGGACCCTCAACTCTATGGTCAAATAATCTTCAACAAAGCAGGAAAACATATACAGTGGAAAAAAGACAGTCTCTTCAATAAATGGTGCTGGGAAAATTAGACAGCTATATATAGAAGAATGAAACTCAACCATTCTCTTACATTGCACACAAAGATAAACTCGAAATGGATAAAGGACCTCAATGTGAGACAGGAATCCATCAGAATCCTAGAGGAAAACATAGGCAGTAACCTCTTCGATATCAGCCACAGCAACTTCTTTCAAGATATGTCTCCAAAGGCAAAGGAAACAAAAGCAAAAATGAACTTTTGGGACTTCATCAAGATCAAAAGCTTCTGCACAGCAAAGGAGACAGTCAACAAAACAAAGAGGCAACCCACGGA
>PISX010013184.1:0-28553 GCA_004024625.1 Mellivora capensis | reverse complement strand
CAAAATGGGCAGAAGATATGAACAGACACTTCTCCAATGAAGACATACAAAAGACATACACATGAAAAAATGTTCATCATCACTAGCCATCAGGGAGATTCAAATTAAAACCACATTGAGATACCACCATACACCAGTTAGAATGGCCAAAATCAACAAGACAGGAAACAACGTGTTTTGGAGAGGATGTGGAGAAAGGGGAACCCTCTTACACTGTTGGTAGGAATGCAAGTTGGTGCAGCCACTTTGGAGAACAGTGTGGAGATTCCTTAAGAAATTAAAAATAGAGCTGCCCTATGACCCTGCAATTGCACTACTGGGTATTTACCCCAAAGATACAGATGTGGTAAAAAGAAGGGCCATCTGTACCCCAATGTTTATAGCAGCAGTGGTCACGGTCGCCACACTGTGGAAAGAACCAAGATGCCCTTCAACAGACGAATGGATAAGGAAGATGTGATCCATATACACTATGGAGTATTATGCCTCCATCAGAAAGGATGAATACCCAACTTCTGTAGCAACACGGACCGGACTGGGAGAGATTATGCTGAGTGAAATAAATCAAGCAGAGAGAGTCGATTATCATATGGTTTCACTTATTTGTGGAGCATAACAAATAACACGGAGGACATGGGGAGATGGAGAGGAGAAGGGAGTTGAGGGAAATTGGAGGGGGAGATGAACCATGAGAGACTATGGACTCTGAAAAACAACCTGAGGGTTTTGAAGGGGATGGGGGTGGGAGGTTGGGGGAGCCAGGTGGTGGTTTTTATGGAGGGCACGCATTGCATGGAGCACTGGGTGTGGTGCAAAAACTATGAGTTCTCTTATGCTGAAAATTTAAAAAAAAAAAAAAAAGTTTGTCTTTAGGGGGCTCCTGGTGGCTCAGATGGTTAAGTGCTTGCCTCCTGCCCAAGTCATGATCCCAGGATCCTGGGATGGAGCCCTACATCGGGCTCCCTCCTTCTCCCTCTCCCTCTACTGCTCCCCCTTCTGGTGCTCTCTCACTCTCTCTGTCAAATAAATAAATAAAATCTTAAAAAAAAGTTTTTCTTTAATATATAAAAGTATATTTGACACCAAAAGACTCAGCTATAATATATGTACCTGGAATGCTATGAGAATATTGGGAAATTTTAATGAATTATGGAGAAAAGAACAGTGTCTATGAAATTAGAACCATTCAGGGAAAATAACTGGATGCATTATATATTTCATCTAATTTTGGTTTATCTCACAAATATTTTTATACTGATAAAATAGGAATAACTTTTTTCATAATCATATATATGCATATATTTTAAGGAAGTAGAATAAAATTAATTGTATAGTTTTTAGCTATAATGTAGTTTCTTGGAATCATCTTGGCTTCTGCTTTTTAAGTATAAATACAAACTTTATAACATAAATATAGAGATAGTTATGAATACTTACGTATTATTGGCATTTGAGACCACACATAAAGATTGTATAAGCTTATAGTCTAACGACTGCAAAGACTGTACGGATTGCTAAAGAGTCTGAAAAGAATACTGAATTGGCCATTGATAGTGAAAGCTTCAAATTAAACAATAGAGAGTATAACATCATGTCACAAGATTATAGTTGTTGAAAAGGAACAAAGGTTTTGACCATCACTGTTGGCAGTATGTAGTGAGTAATGATAGGTTATCTGACTTCTAAAATTGCAGTGACAAAAATATTTTATGTGAAGAGTAAATAATATGCGATTTCCCAATGAATTGAATTCATAATTTTGAATGACAGGCTCTGATAATACGGAAAAAAGTGTAAAACATCATTTTTGAGTAGAAATTAAATTAGTTAATGAATTTAATACATTACTTTGAGGGAATATTTAAAGATAGTTTAAGAAAAAGAAAAGTAGGGGTGCTCAAGTGGCTCAGTGGGTTCAGCCTCTGACTTTGGCTCAGGTCATGTACTCAGGGTCCTGGGATTGAGCCCTGCATCAGGCTCTCTGCTCAGCAGGGAGCCTGCTTCCCCCTCTTTCTCTGCCTGCCTCTCTTCCCACTTGTGATCTCTCTCTCTCTCTCTGTCAAATAAATAAATAAAATCTTAAAAAAAGAAAGAAAAAGAAAGGTATTCTAAATAGAGAAGCAAAAGAAAAGCACCAGAACCTAAGCAAAATGAATTATTGTCTGATGACTTAAAATCTTGCCCTAGAATTACAACATCATGTACATTGATCTGGATCAAGTCTTTTAATTTTCATAGATTATATTCCTAAATTTTAAACATGTTGGAATACATTATTCTTAACTCTGACCTTTCTCCCTCCAATTTTTGGTTATTGTAAATATAATACTCAGGGATAACAGTTACACAGTGAACTCAAGAATGGTTATCATCTTAACCCTAGAACCTACATCAGTCATGTGTGTTAGTACCACTAACACCCTTCAATTCATGTTGGCTCAAGACTGACCATCTCTTATATTTCCATTGACTTGTATATATTCTGTGTCTATAGTAGTTCTTTAATGCGGGCACTTTTCTTCATTCTCATCAATAAAATATATATTAAACTTGTATATGACTTGCATATGAAAACTGTATATGAAACAGGTTACTTGCAGCGTGTTGAAGGATTTCCTGGATAATTATCTTGCTATAAAGTAGGATGTTAAGGTTTATGCTGAGGGTAAAAAAGGAGATGACAAAGAAGTTTGAGGAAAAGGAAGGTGGTTGAGGAGAGCCCTTTCGATGAAAGGGTGAGATGTTTGTCTATTGCATTAGTTTCTTACTGATGGTGTATTAAAATATCACCAATTTCAAAAGAAATTCATTACCTTACAGTCCTGAAAGTCAAAAGTCCAACATGCATCTTTCTGTACTATAATCAAGGTGCTGATGGAGCTGCATTCCTTCTGGAGGAAGGAGAATAATTTGTTTTTGCCAGTGTCTACAGACTACCCTCTCTTCTTGACTGGTAGTCTCCTTCCTACAGTCACATCACTCTAATGGGTATTTCTGTTAATCACATTACCCTTTGACTGTCCTACCATACTCTCTCCTTTATTAGAACCCTGTATAAGGCCTACCAGTTAATCCAAGATAATTTCTCCATCTCCAGATCTCTAACTAAAGATCTGAAAAATCCCTTTAGTCATGTAAGTTAATGTGTTCACAGGTTCTGGGGATTAGGGGATGGCTATGTTTAGAGACATGGGTATTTAATTATTGTGCCTATTACATCTTCTGGTCTCCAAAGATTCACAGGCATCCCATATGCAAAATACATTCACCCAATCTTAGCATGGCGGATGTCTCAACCCATTACAACATCAGTTCAAAACACTCAAATCTCATTGTCTGTATTATCTAAGTCGTGTATGGGTAAGACTCTGGGTATGATCCATCCTGGGGCAAATGTATTCCCCAGGTATAAACCTGTGAAACAAGAAAATGTTATCTACTTCCAAAATACAATGTTAAGATAAGTATAGGATCCTAATTACATATATTCCTATTTAAAAAAAAATGAGACAATGGCAGGAGATATAAGGGTCAGATCCAAAACCCAGCATGTCAATAACACTAGATTTCAAAGGTTGTGTATAACTCTATCCATGACTCCACTAGAGCTTTGAGGTTCTACCCTCAGTTATCTCTCTTTCTTTTCTCATGAAGAGAAATTCAGATGTGGGGATATTTGAGAAAAACATTATCTTGCCTACTACTTTTCAAAATACCTAGAATTGTATCAACCATATAATTGAAATCCTTGAAATTTAAGGGCATCCTTATCTGTGTAATATTTTCCTATCTGTATTTTGTAATATGGTATATGACCAGAATAGCAGAGACTTAGAAAAATGTGCCAAAATCTGGTGTGAATATTTGACAAGATATTGGAATGGAAAAAAACACAATGAGTGAGGTATTATTGGTGGAAAAAGTGGTAGATAATACATTTGAGTCAAATCGAAATAGGACAAAATAGAAACAAGGTAGGCGCCATGGACTGAATTGTGTCATCCCCAAAATTCATGTTGAAGCCTAAACTCCCACGGTGACTCTATTTGGAAATAGGGTCTCTACAAAGTTTAATTAAAGTTAAATGAGGTCTTAAGGTAGTGGTCCTAATCCAATGGGACTGGTGACTTTTTGAAGAGAGGGAGAGAGAGAGAGAGAGAGAGATCTCTATCCGTTGTGATGATAAAGAATGTGTCCTGTGATTACAGCAAGATTGTGGCTGCCTACAAGCCAAGAGAAGCCTTGGAATGAAACCTACACTGCCAGCACATTGACCTTGACCTTCCCAGCTTCCAGAACTGTGAGATATAAATTTCTGTTGTTTAAGCCACACAGTCTATGCTATTTTGTCATGGTAGTCTGAGCAAAATAATACAGTAAGGGACAAGAAATTTAGGAGGAAGAATAATCTTTAATTATATTTCTTCTGAACTTTAAGAAAAACACTTTTTAACAGTTATCGAATGAGAAACTGAAAATAAAAGGAAGCTATCCATACAGATTATAAAGTTTTACCTTCTTGCCACTGCTTCAGTTATGTCCCCCTTTAACTTTTGCCAGGACAAATCTAATAAGTTCTTTTCTCCAGTCTTCCCTCTTTTAGCCTGGACCCTTACCATCCAAACTCTTCATAGCTCACAAGCTACCTTTTCTAACAAGCAACTCTAATACCAACATTCCCTTACTCCTAGAGTCCTAAAGTTTTAATGAATCATATATATCACTTAATTCAACCCTTACTTTTCACTCTTAGCCAGTGAGCATTGCTCCTAAATCCAAGATCATAGATCTGACATCCACTTTGGACATTGTCACAAACAATCCTTTTTCAATGATATTTCTGAAGAAAAAATGTCCCGACTTTACCAAATGAATTGTTTTAATTATAGATTAGTAAACATTTTCAATTATGTCTTCTTTCTTATTTCTTACATTTCTTTCCCTCCACTCTATGTTTATATTCAACCAAACACATACAGTCCTTTCTAGTTTTAAAAAAGGGCAACAACTGCAACAAAAATTTGCCTAAATCTTATAATGTACTTATGCTATCTGCTCAAAACAGTATTTTGGTCTCTTTATTACTAACTTATTAAAAACATATCATATATTACAAGCAAGATATCTTTATAGTTACAAATGCTGTGTTAAGCCTGACTTTGATAGGCTCTTATTGGTTCTATCTGAGCTCTATTATGTAATGTTGAATATCTCTTAAGTTTTGAGATCCTGGAATGCTGTTTTTAAAAATGTTTCTATCTTGGTTCTTATTACACTTATTTCTCACAGCCTTCTCTTTGCCCATCTGCCTTTAATGTTGGTGCACACTAGATGTTTGTTCTTTCTCCTGTGTGGTGTTTCCTGCCATGTGGTACAAATAACTTGAACAGCTAAATTAAAAGGAGATGGGAATTATACTCCCATGTCTCTGTCCACTCAGTATCCCTATGGGGCAGATAGCTCTCCCTGGGATGAAATTCTTATTTTGAAACAATGTTGCTCAAGGACCACCCTTCTCATCCTGACAAGAAAAACATGATCATTATTTATTGCATTCAGCTGGGTTGAGTACACCCTGACCCGTCAGACGACGATTTAAAACTTCCTTATTGATTCTGAAAGAAGTCCATCGGGGAGTTTGTAATTAAAATATGGTTGAAGAGAACTGCTTGCACTTCTATCATGAGGCTCTATGAATTTTAGATAGTTCCCCCCCCCCCCTCAGAATTGAGCTTCACTGATGCTTTGGAAAAGTGTTCCATGTGAATACCATGGTTTCACTGTCAGGAGCTGGACTTACATGGGGTTTTTTACTGGCAGATGGGGAATAGCAATTTAATTGCTTGAATTAGAGTGTAGGTTTTCTATAGTTTTTTTAAATTCAATTTAATTTTATCTTATTTTCAGTGTTCCAAAATTCATTGTTTATGCACCACACCCAGTGCTCCATGCAATACAGCAATACGTGTCCTTAATACCCACTACCAGGATCACCCAACCCCACAGTTCCCTCCCCTCCAAAACCCTCAATTTGTTTCTCAGATTACACAGTCTCCCATGGTTTGTCTCCCATCCTATTTCCCCCAACTCACTTCTCTCCATTGCCCCATGTCCTCCATGTTATTCCTTATGATCCACAAGTAAGTGAAACCATATGATAATTGACTCTCTCTGCTTGACTTACTTCACTCAGCATAATCTCTTCCAGTCCTGTCCATGCTGATATAAAAGTTGGGTATTCATCCTTTCTGATGGAGGCATGATACTCCATTGTATATATGGACCATATCTTCTTTATCCATTTGTCCATTGAAGGGCATCTTGGTTCTTTCCACAGTTTGGCAACTGTGGCCATTGCTGCCATGAACATTGGGGGTACAGGTGATCCTTCTTTTCATTATATCTCTATCTTTGGGGTAAATACCCAGTGGTGCAATTGCACGGCCTAGGGTAGCTCTATTTTAATTTCTTAAGGAATCTCCAAACTGTTTTCCGAAGTGGCTGCACCAACTTGAATTCCCACCAACAGTGTAAGAGGGTTACCCTTTCTCCATTTCCTCTCCAGCACTTTTTTTCCTGTCTTGTTAATTTTGGCCATTCTAACTGGTGTAAGGTTGTATCTCAATGTGGCTTTGATTTGAATCTCCCTGATTGCTAATGATGATGAACATTTTTTCATTTGTCTTTTAGCCATTTGTATGCTTTCTCTGGAGAAGTGTTTGTTCATATCTTCTGCCCATTTTTTAACTTGATTACCTGTTTTGTGTGTGTTGAGTTTGAGGAATTCTTTATCTCACCGTGGTTTTGATTTTTATTCCCCTGATGGTTAGTGATGCTGAACATCTTCTAATGTGGTTGTTGGCAATCTGTATATCTTCTTTAGAAAAAAATGTCTTTTCAAATTCTCTACCCATTTTGTAATCATTTTTGTTATTGTTGTTGTTGTCGTCGTTGTTATTGAGTTGTATGAGTTCTTTACATATTTGGGGTATTAACCCTTTATTGGATATGTAATTTTCAAATATCTTCTCCCATTCAGTAGAGCTACCATATGATTCAGCATTTCCACTAATAGGTATCTATCTGAAGAAAACAAAAACACAAATTCAAAAAAAAAATATGCCCTCCTATGTTCACTGCAGCATTATTTACAATAGCCAAGATAAAGAAAAATACCTAAGTTTCCACTAACAGATAAATGGATAAAGAAGATATATATGTGTGTGTGTGTCTGTGTGTGTTTGTGCTGACAGCATTTGTATATATACGCAGTACACACACCACACACACACACACACACATACACACAATGAGATAGTACTCAGCTGTAAAAAGAATGAAATCCCAACATTGTGACAACATGGATAAATCTTAAGGGTATTACGCTAAGTGAAATATGTCAGACAGAGAAAGACAAATATCCCATGATTTCACTTATATGTGGAATCTAAAACAAACAAACAAACAAAACAAAACAAACCCAGACTCAGATAAAGAGAACAGACTGGTAGATGCTAGAAGGGAGGGAAACTGGGGGGAGGAAAATGGATGAAGGGAATTAAGAAGTACAAACATATGACATGAATCATGGGATGTAAAATATAGCATGGGGAATTTAATTAATAATATTGTATTAACTTCGTAAGGCGACAGATGGTAACTACACTTATTTGTGGTGACCATTTTACAATGTATTCAAATGTTGAAGCATTTTAATAAATCTTAGAATCATCAGAATATAAATGTTATTTAAAACACTGAAACCAAATTAAATATATAAGGAAATTAGTGTAGATATAAAATATAAAAGTAAGTCCTCCTTGCACCATTCTCAAGTTTAGAGGTTGGAAAGATGAAAACAATCCAGCAAAGGATACTAATAAACACCTGAAGATGAAGAGGAAAATGAGCAGTAAATGGTATCTTGGATCCAGTAAAGAAACTCTTTTGGCAAAGGCAGAGTGATCGATATTTATTTATTTATTTATTTAGGTATAGCTACCAACAGGTTAATACTGAGACTGAGGACTCAGAGGACTGAGAATTGACTTTTGCATTTAACACTGTAGAGGTGATTTTTTGACTTTTACTAGGGCAAGTTGGGTTAAAATTTGATTGAAATAGCTTTTTTTTTTTTTTCAAATGAAAGGAGACAAACTTGAGATAGGAATTAAAAACATCTCTTTGGAGCAGCTTTTCTATTAGTGGAGAAGAAAAATAGGGGATAGGAAAAAGGGAAATGGAATCAAAAGGAATTTTTTGTTGTTGTTGCTTTGTTTTTTAACCATGAAATAGCATCATGGTTGAATGTTAAAATGAAAAAAAATCCAGGAATAATGAAGAGGGTTTCTTTCTTTCTTTTGTTCTTTCCTTATTTCTTTCTTTTTAAAAAATACATATATAACAGAAAAGATAAGGGAAAATAGCTGGTGAGAGTACGTGACTTTTAGTTCATGAACACAAAGGTTTTCTTAGGAACATTTGTTGCCCAACCATAGAAAAAGGAAAGAAAGTGTAGTAATAAGAAAGCAAATTACATATATATTTTGATAATATGCGGGCTCACTTTTAAAGATAATGATAGAAGATGCAAATATCTATCAAGCTCATTAGGGACCACTTCTTAAAATGAGCTTTATTCAAAAAGAAATGGGCATATTATATGTCTATAAACAAATTTTAAAATCAAATGAAATAAGAGACATTTTAGGAAAAACCAGATGAGCAACATATATGCATAAGCAAAATTAACAACAACAAAGAACTTGACTGAACTGCCAATAGTTTGAAGAAATCAAAGACATTTAAAAACAATGAATAGTATCAAGGGTCATCATCATTGAAATTAGATATTTTCAGGTTCTAGTACTCACTTTGTGATCTTGGCCAATTTATATGCCCCAGTTCCCACATACTTAAAATATTTGGCATAATATCTGCTTCATCTGCTTCATAATGATTTTGTTATTGCATGAACTAAAACATGATTTGTGTAAAATTATTGCATTGTCTAAAATAGAAATGTTATTGTATATACTTCCTAACCCTTGAAAATACCATGTCCTTTTGGTCTTACTCTAACGCCTTTCAAAACTTTGGGATATTAAGATGTTAGGTTGTTTGCTGTCTTAATTACTCTAACATTTCTATAGAACTTTAATAGCAAAATTGGCAAAAAGTGGAATCCTAAGTAGGGTTTACCAGTATGGCTAGAAACAAACACAATAGTTTATGAAAGATAATATACAATTCTCATCCACTTATAATAGCTATAAAATTTATTATACCATAATTTAATACCTTAAAACATTAAATTTCAATGTTCTTTATTTTGTGAATCAGAATTTCAGGAACAACTGGGCTAAACAGTTCTCTCAAGATTTTTGTATAGTTGCAGTAATGTCACCTGGAACTGCTGTCATCTCAAGTACCAATGACATTGGCCATGCACAATGACTTACTCATCTGGCTGGTCTTGATGCTACTAGTTGAGGCATTTTTGATACTATCCATTAAAGCACTTCCACATAGTCACGTAAAGTTACCTTAGTATGGTTGTACTTTTTACACTGTGGCTCAGAAGTCCAAAAATCAGTGTCTCTGTAGCCAAGGTGGCTCTTTATGATTCGTCTTAGAAATCTAACAGTGGCATTTCAGCTGTACTCTACTAGGCAAAGGAGTTATAACTGTGCCATATTTAAAGGGTAGGGCATATACTCCCACTTTTTGATGAAAATAGAGCCAAAGTGTTTGTAGACTTTTTTTTTTTACCCACCAGGTATGACTAGGAGAAATTAATTTGAGAAATGAAAGAATGGTTTATCTTAGAACTTTAAAAGACAAAGAAAATGATCTTTTCAATAGAGGTAGAAGAGATATTCAATAAAGTTCAATAGTTTTCTTGATTAAAAATTTGAAGAATAAGCTCACAGGAGTCTTCTGCAAATACTATTGACTGCCGGGGAAAACTACACCATTAGTTAAACAGTATTTATTCATTTAACAAATAATTACTGAGCATTTATTACAATAAGTGCATTTTTCTTTAACAAATATTTACCGAGCATCTATTCTACATAAAGCACTATTCTTTCATTTAAAGTTAGAGCAATGAATAAACAATGTATATGCTTACATGGAATTTACCAGAACAGGAACGGGGGGAAAAAAAAGGAATACTCTACCTCATCTTATCTTTAAATGTTTGGGAAATTTCTATGCATTTTTTCAGATGCAACCCACTAATTAGCTCCTACATTAAGGCTTGGCGTAACTATGATGTACAGATGAAATCCATCTCATCTTCCATGTAAATAAAGTTTTACTGAACCATAACAATATCCATTCTTTTACTTATGTGTCTGGCTGCTTTAATGCTGCATTGGTAAATTTGAATAGCTGAGACAGAGACCATATGGTCTGCAAACCTGAAAATATTTACTAACTAGTTATTTAAAGAACAAATTTGCCAGCCCTTTTCTATATTAAGATTTCTTGGATTTGTCAAGCAAATTCTTTTGTTATATAAACAACACACTTTGATTCTGACTTTAGTAGTACCTTTTATATTATATTAACTTTACATTTCCTTTATCGCTCATATGTTTTTGAAGGTAAGAACTTTGATGTAATCACCTCGGAAAACTAGCAACTAATCTAGTGTAAGACATATTACAGTTATTCTATTAAAAAGATTATAGCTGTATGAATAAATAATTGAGCTCAGTGTCCAGTTTTGTCTCATTACTCCTTCTCTCTAGGTGATCTCTTTTGTTCCTGCAACTTAAGATAACACCTTTATGAAGATTAATCCTCAATTTTAAAATGGCCTTTATGCCTTTTCAACACCTGAGAGGGAATCTCGAAGTACATATGTTGCAGGTGATTCAAATTCAATAATTCTTATCAAGAATTATTTTTTCCATTAGAAGTATACTTGGCTTTGTAAACATTATTTCAAATCAATAGCCTCACCATTGTTCCAGATAGTATTTTATAATGCTTAAGACTATTAGCAGGAGAGGGGTACCTGGCTCAGTCTGTTGAGTGACTGACTCTTGGTTTTGGCTCAGGTCCTGATCTCAAGGCAGTAAGATTGAGCCCTGTGTTCTAGCTCTGTGCTCAGCGGTGAGACTGCCTGAGATTCTTTTCCTCTGCTTCTCCCCTGCCACCAACTCTCTCTCTGTCTCTCTCATTCCCTCTTAAATAAACAACTAAAAAAAAAAAAAGAATATTAACAAAAGAGACAAAGAGAAAAGAGATGTAACTATCTTCATTTTATCCAAACTGGGATAATGAATGTCAACCCTCAGCATATGAGGTAATGGATAGGAAGTTACCAATTAGCCACCTACATGCTAATTATATCTCTGCAATGCCTGTTGGATTGGACTTGTATGCCACTAAATGCATTCATTTCCCAAGGATCACAGACCTAAAATTTACTAACAGAAAACTGAACTCTAATTCTTCTAATTGTCCTGCCTCTTAACTATCTTCATGAAATTCATTCTTTTATTTATTATTTCACCTAATACATAATGTAAGATTGTTTAGAACATAAAAGCCTAGTGCTAGGACCTGAGTATTGGATAATGAATAAGAATGTCCCAGGTCATCAAGACATCTATTTGAGTCAAAAATAGAAATGAAATTAAAAATTATACAAATGTCTTCCCTCAACACCATAATCAGTTTAAAAATAAAAAAAAACAAAGAACTCACTCTCCCCTGATTAAAATCTTCTGATTCTCCTTTCCTCCATGCAAGCTCAATTACCTCACACATCTTTCAAGCTTGCCCATTTCTGATATGTCTACTTTTGTTTCAGCTAGTGTTTTTTGCTTTTGAATGCCATTTATGTTAGCCATTTTCTAGCATTTGTTGTATGCACATTCACATCTCAGTAGCACTGCTCCAATTTCTATCTAAAGCCTTTCTTAAGCTCCTCCCCTGATTGCTATCACCAGTGAAAACCAATCCTACACTGACCCCACTGTCCAGCCTTTTTGTGAAAAACCTATACTTCTATATGTCTGGGTGAAATTAAAATCAACCTTATGCATTATTTATTTGTTTATTTTTCCTTCAGTAGATCATATATTCCTGATTAAAATTCTCAATTATCTTGATATTCCCTATGGATATAGCACTATAGTACATTTGTGGGCTCAGTATATACCTATTACGGCTTTTAAAAACTTGCCTCACCATGTTTTCCTTTTAATCCCAAAGATTATCAAAAGAAATTTACAGTCTCAGGAGAGCCCAGTCTCTAAAGCTGTTTAGTAGGATTGAACAAAATAAAATAATAATAGTTTAAAACAGAACTATGTAGGGGCTCTTGGTTGGCTTAATCAGAAGAATGTGTGACTTTCGATGGTCAGGGTCGTGAGTTTGAGCCCCATGTTGGGTGTAGCAATTACTTAAATAAAGAACCTTAAAAAACAAAACAAAACAAAAACAGAACAAACAAAACAGCCATTTGTAAAAAACAAAAAACAAAAAAACACAGAATTATGTATTTATTGCTCAGACTTCACAATTCTTGCAACAAATGCATTTATATAGCTTATTAATATTATGGGTTCATTTTATTTTAAAAAAGTATACTGTAATATTTTCAAGAAAGTGTCTCTCAGATAAAATAATATTTCAGAAGGTTTTTTTTTATGATGCACTGATTTCTACCAGAAAAAAAAAGCAAATTCCTAAAATAAAAATTATGGAAATGGCAATGTGTATATTAGAGTTATATATAAACAGGCAGAGTGTCATTTTAGACTATGAACATGATCTAGAGATTTCTTAGAAGACCAAAAAAGTTTTCGGATTCTGCTCAAAATTAAAATTCTTTAAAGATTTACACATTTGAGAGAATATTTTAAGAGAATGTTCTAAGAATATGCTGAACTCACAATGTAATCTGAAAGATTTCATAATGCCATTTTTTTCTCTTAGATTTATAAGAGAGGATAATTTAACCTTAAATTTCTTAAAATCTGAACAGTGATCCTGTGGTATGATTATCAATATAACAACTTTGCGTATTCCTGGGACACCTGGGTGGCTCAGTTGTTTAAGTGTCTGTCTTCTGCTCAGGTCTTGATCCCAGGGGTTTGGGATTGAGTCCTGCATTGGGCTCCCTGTTCAGTGGGGAGCCTGTTTCTCCCTCTTCTTCTCTCTCTGTCTCTGTCTCTCAAGAATAAATAAATAAAATCTTAAAAACAACAACTTTGTGTATTCCTACATTTAATCTGGTTCTCATCATTCTTTTTTGAGGAGAGAAATTTCATATAGTATTCTTATATTGAGGAAGAAACAGAAATAAACCAAGAACTATAGCATGAATAAGTGATTCACACATTTACAAGCACTGGTTACCTACTCTTAAAACATTGAACAAACAAAATACTTCAGAATTAGTTTGAACAATGCCTTCTAAAGCTATTGCTTACTCTGTGTGTATTTGTGTGGGTGTGCATGTGCATTTACTTTTTAAATTAGTAATGAATGCACCTTAGGCCTGCAACAGAAGAGTTTTGATAGTAAGTAATCAAACAACAATCATATAGGAAGACATTGGTAAACTTCACTACCCTTTTATGTGTTCACCTGGTCTAGACAGATTTCAATCTACTGAAGGGTCATGAATGGATGGATTTATGAATAGTTGAGTGTGATGGAATGTAATTTTATAAATAAATTAATTTTTTAGTGGTAATGAATCCAACCTACATAAATTAATAATGAGATGATCAAATAAATATTATAGAGAAAAATCTGCATTTTCCTTAGAAACTCAGAAATGAAAACATTTGCACATGAGAATTCTCAAGGCATTTTTTAAAAGATATTATTTATTTACTTGACAGAGAGAAAACAAGGAGGGGGAAGGACAGAGGGAGAGAGAGAAGACGACCCCTTGCTGAGCAGGGAGCCTGCCCCTCAGGGGGTGCTTAATCCCAGGAGCCTAAGATCATGACCTGAGCTGGAGACAGACACTTAACCCACTAAGCCACCCAAGCACCTCTCTCAAGGCATTTCTACAAGGTGATGTGTTAAAGCAGGCTAAAGGAAAGGATGATGATAATTTGCTGGTTAAAAAGTAAAAACAATCTGTGAAAGAAGAGAAATATGGACTCAGCAAAACCTAGTTATTTCTCTTGAGCCCAGAATCCCAAGGACCAGAAATGATATTAACACTGGAAAAGTAAAGTGAGGGTGAGGTATCCTTGATTATCCTTGCATAATACAAAGTAAGTGAGGTGATGGAGTGTTGAAGGAGGGGAGATCTGCTCATCAATTTTCTTCTGAACTACACAACACTGATGTTTAAGGAAAGAAAATAGAAATTTTCTCATAATTAGTTTTTTTTTTTTAAGATTGTATTTATTTATTTGTCAGAGAGAAAGAGAACACCCAAGCAGGGGGAGTGACAGGCAGAGGGAGAAGCAGACTCCCAGCTGAGCAGGGAGCCCGATGTGGGGCTCCATAGGCGGCTCCATCCCAGGACCTTGGGATCCTGACCTGAGAGGAAGGCAGATGTTTAATTGACTGAGCCACCCAGGTGTTCATTTTAATTGACTTCTAATGATGATTTTTCTATAAAGTAGAAAAAGAAAGTCCTGCCCCAATAAACAGAGAGCACTAGTGATACTCAACTGCAATCATTTGAAAGACTTGAGAGAATGGCCCAGCCCAGACTGTTAAAACTTCAAGAAAAAAAATGAATTATGAAATTCCTGCCCAATTCTGAAAAGCATTTATAAGCCCTGGTGCTGCCTGGAAAAACTGAATAACTGAATCCCAATTGTAGGATGCTGACTGAAATTGTTTGGGAATTATGTTGTGATTACTACCTGATGGGAATCATAGTAAAACAGCATTGTTCAGGAAATAATTCCATTTCCAGCTTAACAATGGCCCAAAATAAACAAAATATACTTCAAATATATATACCACCATATTAAAGGTAATATCTCAAAGGGATGAAATTATAATTGATCATGTTTTATTGCTACATTTAAAAAAATCTACATATAAAATCATGACATTATTGAAGCTAACAAATTTTAAAAATTAGTTTTCTTTCCATTTTGTCTGATCATTTCATTTATGCCTCTTATATTTATTAAATGTCATAACTAGAATTAGCATTTTGAAAGTGATCATTTTGAATTGGATTTTCCCACTAGAACTTCAAAATCACTATTTACTTAGAAAGAACTATATGTTTAAAATAGTTATTTAAATTAAAGCACAATTCTGAGAAAAAACTTGAATCTACTACTTTATCATAAATGTAATTTACATATAGATTTCATATTCTTCTCTGCATTAACAGTGTAATCTAAAATGTATTACAATGTTTGAAAGCTTATTTGTTCAAGTGCACTCTCTATTATTACTCTATAATGCCATTCAAAGTACTATTACAGGGTGCAAAATAAAATTTCATTATTGATTAGAATACATGTTTAAAGGTCAGCTGTACCAAAGCATTTTAAAACCTGATTAGATTATGCTTGTTAAAGTTTTTGCACACCTTTGAATTTCAAAGTAATTATATTTAAACAATATATTGGCAGGAAATATTATGGCTATGCTGCAAACTGTGACATTAATAGGTCAAATAGAGCATTTATAAGCTTATGACATTTAAAGGTTCTCATGATTTGTATTTCTTTTAGTAGGAAAGCTATATATATTATATATATTTCTATCATCTATTTATGATACATATTCTATATATAGTCACATAATTATTAACAGTTTCAGATATTATATTTTTAAAGTCTTCAAAATTGAATAGATTTTTGTTCCTTGTACACAATTTCATATATGTTCATTTTACCACCTCTATTTTCCAAAACAATAACAGGGTCTCAATTATATTACTCTCATAATTTCTTGTTTTTTTAAACTATTGAAATTATTTTCCTATAGATGGCTTAGTGCTGGTTATTTGGGGTTTAGTCATTTTTAAAATATGAATTTGTGAAATAATGTCTTCCAAAATAATATACCTAATTAGATTTCACCGTATATATAGACAACTTGAATTTATAAATGAAGATGATATTTATGATACTTTATTTCATTAATGCATTTTAAAACATTTTAATACATAATATAGAATTGAATAAACATTCTTATAGATTGTCATGCTTAATTCAATGACTCTATAAGCAATTTTATATAACCTAAATGTTGATTCAAAACCTTAATCATGCATTTACTTTACTGATAAATTGTCCAGATAAATTGTCCTAAAGCACCCTGGCAATCTCTGATAATACTGAAAAATTATATTATTAACTATTTCCATATTTTTAAGTTTATTACTTTGTTATTAGGGCTCTATATTGAGTTACAAATATTTGTTTTAAAATTTTTGCCTTGATATTAATCACTGAATTAGTATTATTTATGAGTATACAATTATGTTTACTAAACCACTTTATATACATTAATACTATTTGAAATTTGTGACATAAAGTGTCTTTTCAATTACTTCTCAATCTATATACAACATTTTCATAGGATGTGGCAAAAGTATAAATAGAGAAACAATTTCAATATTTTCCAAAATTCAAACTATTTTGAAAGAGAAATAAACCCGGAGTACATTGAATAAACTTTGTTAAATTCAGCTTTACGGGTCTTAGATCATCTCTAATATCTGTCTGTGAAAAAAAATGGGATTAATATAATCCCAAGATATAGATGTCCATAATAAAATAATCAAATGTATCATATTCAGAAAGATCAATAGATCACCCTTTTCAGGACATGCTCAGGTATGTATACCAAAGAAGATACAGTTGACATCACTCACTCATCCTTCTTTATCATGTTCAAATATCAGTTCCTTCTGGAAATGAAAAATAGATCTAGGGTGCTTCTCAAATTTTTGAAATCTTATATAATTATTGTTATTCAATAATTTTTTCATGGCTATGGGATAAAGACCAAAAATATTTCCTTCCCAAAAGAGTGGTTTCTTGACCCAATATACAATATTCTCCTAACTTACATGATAAATCCTCTTAAAAATTTCACTGCAATTTTCACTGAAATGGGTTTCCTATTATTTTCTTTCAGATATTCTGCATTTATACATAATAGGATGCTAAAATATTGCTAAATATTTCTGTGAACATTGGTCACAGAAAAAGAGAATCAATAGACTTATTAATAGACTATTATAATGATGTTAGTTCAAATATAAAGTTTTCATCTCCATTTTTTGGCAAGAGTTATCTAATCGTGATTACACAAGGTAATGCTACCAGAAATATCAACCTGGTAACATACTTTTAGATCACAGATAACATTCCATGCCAGTTTTAGACTGCAGTGTCACCCATGACCAGTATGTTTTTGCAAATACAAAAATAAAATCACTATAATTTAATGAATTAGGTCATTTCTCAAAAAATGTAGGAAATAAGATCCATGAAACATAAAGCAAATGGGTACTAAGTGTTTATAGACTCTCTAGGCAATAATAGCATCATTTGCTTCACTATTCATAGCGCCTGGACTAGATTTCCTATCTTTTTCACTGGTCTAACAATGGAGATTTATCAATTTTTGGAGTCCCTTATCCTACAGTAATAGGCCAGCACTAATACCCACACTGTGCTCAGTAATTGGCTGGGGCAACTTACTGGAAGTGTAACTTAGATTTAAACACTGCTGTCAGTCAATTATGTTAGTAGGTCTGTTAATATCAAGAAGCACATTTGTGAAAAGTTAAATAAAACACTAAAATTTCTGAGCAATTCAAGTCAAGGAAAAATGGAAAAAAAAAATCAGAAAATACGGGAGCCTGGGTGGCTCAGTTGGTTGAGCGACTGCCTTTGGCTCAGGTCATGATCCCGGACTTCCAGGATCGAGTTCTGGATCGAGTCCCGCATCGGGCTCCCAGCTCCTTGGGGAGTCTGCTTCTCCCACTGACCCTCTCCTCTCTCATGCTCTCTCTCATTCATTCTCTCTCAAATAAATGAATAAAATCTTAAAAAAAAACCAAAAACAAAAATGGAAAATACCTAAAACCTCAGCAATAAAGAATTCTTGAGATTATGGCCATGGTTTCTAGGACCAGAACTCCTTTGTCCACATCTTAATGAATGTTATTGGATGGGTTATAAAACAAGTTAGTTATCTTATTTATAACTTAGTTAACTCATCTGTAAAGATAATATTAATTCTTAACTCACAGCTTTTTTTAAATTTAAATGTGTGAATATATGTAAAATACAGTTATGTCTGGCTGTAGTAAATTGTATATATGTGTTTTATCCAATTCAATAGTCTATAAACTCCTAAAAGTCAGATGTTTTTGTCTGCTTTGTTCATGATTATATCTTCACGGGGTACATGGTAAATAGCAATTGATCAGTATCTGTTAAAGGAACAACTAAAAAATGTGAGAAGTTGTAGTGGAGGCTGTGGTATGTTTCTCAAATTCTTCTTTCAGCCACTGTGGAACTCACTGTCCTGGCTGCTGGGAGTGTGGGTGGTGAAGGATTTTCAGAATCGCCTCAAGAGAAAAGTTATTTCCTCATGGGCCCTGTGCAGAGCATCTCACATTGGCTGATTAGTTCCAAGGCATATGAGCCTTGCCCCCCTTGCACCAAAGAGTGACAACGATGAAGGGCCGTTCTGGCCCTGAACTCCGTGTGGAATCAAGATCAACTAATATTTGTGTAGGGACTGTAATCTGCTTCAACTTCTCATTCTGACCAATCTTATTTTGTCCACACCCTCCAACTGGTGTTGATTTTTAAAGCAGTCCTCAATAATCTTCCTATATCCGAGTCTTCATTAAGAGTATCTTTCCTGGGTAACCAATGGAAAACAAATTTTTCAAAGACTATCCTCACATAAAACCTTCAGGTGTTTTATGGATAATATGTATATAAACAAATATTAATAATTTGGCATTAAACTATTGGAGAAATGACAGAAGAGAAAAGGAGTAAGGCAGAAGGCTTGAAATTATTTTCTATTATACATGGGTACTAATAAACAGTCAAAATGAAATAGGCAAAGATAGGCAAAGATTAGCATATCTTCCTTCTTCCACATTCCAAGGAATCCATTTTGAGGAGTATTTATTCAAATTCAGATCTAGCAGTAGAGTAAAAAATTAAACACTAAATCGAGTATGACTTATTAAATGAATAACAGGTTCATATAACTTGGGAAGTCAGACTACATGATTTTATCATGTAGTCAATAAAGGAACCACATCTTCAGTGTGATAAGTCCTTGTTAAATCTCAATATCCACTACTGATTGATTGGGAAAACAAACAAACAAACAAACATATTAATTACACTTGGTATGGGAATTTACTTTTTAAAAACACAGGCACCTGGGTGGCTCAGTCAGTTAAGTGGCTGCCTTTAGCTCAGACCATGATCTTGGGGTCCTAGGATTTAAACCCCCACAGCATTTCTGGAACCAGAACCAGTGTTGTGACTGGACCAGCCCTTTATTATGATTGTAAGATGTTCCTCAGCGACAGCCATGTGGGAAATTTGCAAAGACTAGGTTTATTACTTACAAGTCCCAGAGGGTACACAGTATGCTCAGGGCCACAAGGTGAGGTCACTGGTAAAGACAGGGAGAATGTGGAACTGGGGTTCTCTTTTTTTTGGAGTCAAGGTTGTGGTGACTAGGATTTTGCAGGTTAATTCTTTGTTGATAAATTTTAAAAACACAAGAGCTGTATTCAAGTGTAGAAAGGGAAAAATGAACTGTCAAATGGTCAAACAGAGCTCTCTAAAAAGAGGAACTTCGTGAGTGAGTCAGCCTGGCTCTTTTATCTCGTTGTGTATCTGGCAATGTGTTTGTCCAAAATGAATGTTGTCCAAGTGGAGGTCTTGGCAGACAATCAAAAGTTTAATGTTAAGCACTCACATGACAATAAAAAGAAACTAATTGTCAAGTGCTTACACTATACATTATTCTGGAAATTAGCTCAAATACTTCTTTTTTTTTTTTTAAGTGGGACATACATTTTCAAAGAAGGCAAAATCATCATCATTTTCAGTTGATAAAAATAATTCGATGGCGCCTGGGTGGCTCAGTGGGTTAAAGCCTCTGTCTTCAGCTCGGGTCATGATCCCGGGGTCCTGGGATGGAGCCCTGTTTCGGGCTCTCTGCTCAGCAGGGAGCCTCCTTCCTTCTCTCTCTGCCTGCTTCTCTGCCTACTTGTGATCTCTGTCTGTCAAATAAATGGATAAAATCTTTAAAAAAAATAATTCGATTGAAATACCCAAGGCAATCAAGTAAAATCTAGAACAATTAATTGATTTTAGTACAGTTACTGAAAAAGGATTTTTTTTTACGGTTGTCACTCAGTTGGAAAACAGAAAGCAAACACAAAAATTTCTCTATGCCATCTCATAATGTGAAACCAAAAAGAAACTTCATTTAAAATGGATCTTGGGGGAGCTTTTGGGAATTGTAACTTTGGAAAGTTCCAGGTGGGTAGAACATGTCGGATCTCCCTGTCCTCCTCCCCTTCGACCTTTCCCCAAAGCCCCTCAATAAAATGGTTTGATTCCCTTCCAAAAATATAAAATAAAATAAAATGGCTTTGGGGGGAGATGCCTGCAAGGATCAGTGGGTTAAGTAATCTGCTTTTGGCTCAGGTCGTGGTCCCAGGGTCCTGGGATGGAGCCCTGCATCCCTTGGAGGCTCCTTGCTCAGTGGGGAGCCTGCTTCTCCCTTTCCGCCTGCTTGCTGCTCCCTCTGCTTCTGCTCTCTCTTTGTCGAATAAATAAAATCTTAAAAATAGGGATGCCTGGGTGGCTCAGTTGGTTGGGTGGCTGCCTTCGGCTCAGGTCATGATCCCAGCATCCTGGGATCGAGTCCCACATCGGGCTCCTTGCTTGACAGGGAGCCTGCTTCTCCCTCTGCCTCTGCCTGCCACTCTGTCTGCCTGTGCTTGCTCGCTCTCTCTCCCTCTCTCTCTGACAAATAAATAAATTTGAAAAAAAAAAAAAATCTTAAAAATAAATAAATAAATGAATAAATAATAGATTTGGGAGGACAGAAGGGAGTGCTCTCCCACCCACATTATGCACTGATGAATGTCATCAATTTCATTCCCCAAAGGAAGAATGCCCTGCTTTATTCCTCTAGCAGGAGAGTTTCTCCTTGCCCAGAAACAAGCTCAACCAATAACAATAGAACTGAGCCAATGAGAAATGCATACCACCCTGAACTTTCACTTCCCTCCAATATACTTTTGTTCAAAGCAACGCCTCCCAACTTCCTTCTTCTCTCCATGAAATTCCTCTCCTTTTATCTCTGGACTTGCCTATGATTTGACCTAGCTTGCATGTCCCAAATTTCAACACCTCTGCTATTCTCCAGTAAACCCATTTTGCTGGTAAAATAACTAGTTGTTTTATTTTTAAGGTTGACACATATAACAAAATAAATTTGAGTCTAGTTTGATAAAGATACAAAAAAATTAAAATAAAAACATCTCATTGTGATTAGACTTATTACCTGTTGCTTTATTTGTGTAAGCTTTTCTTCCTTTATTTTATCTAGACAAGGCATCAAAGTTATCCAATCTGTTATTTAGAGACTTTTATATATTTGTTATATATACATATATACAGAGAGAGAGATTTAGTACAATTAGATACGTTTAGTGTCCACAAAACCTACATACATGCCCAAAACCTACAAATGACTATGACTAGAAGATCCATACAAATAGATGTTAATTATTCTCTTTATTCCTCAGAAAATATAGAGGTTATAATACATGCCTATATATACATGCCTATCATATGAATAAGTTATATAGAATTATAATATATAGAATAAATAAATGAATAATATATATTAGTAAACATTGATCTGATACCATCAAAAAATCAGAAGTTTTTATTTTAGTTTTCAAATGTTTAGGTATGGGTAGTTGAAAAAGGAAAATACGTCCTCTAAGCATTTTTAGGCTCAAGATAGTGCAGCTTTTACACTAGGGTGTTTACCTGACTTCCAGTGAAGACATAGGTTCAAACAAATGTTTTGCACCTGCAGAGAAAAAAAGGCCCAAAATGAAGTCTAAATATCACGGCAAAAGGGACAAGGGCTATGTAGGGCAATCCTGACTCCTGAGCTCTCGGTGTGCTCCAGAATAGATTAAATGCTTGAAAAGGAAGAATATGTTTTGGCAGCATCGCTAGATCTATATCCCTAGGGCAAAATTGAAGACATAGTTGCATTCAATACAGACATAGATCTCCAGAAAGATATTTTCATAAGCAAGCATTGCAGGCATTCGGCTGTGCGTGCCAAGAATATCTCAGGAAACAGAGTGCAGGCCTGGAATGCGCATGCTGGCATAGAGAGGAGACTGTTGAAACAGTAAGTACTTCAGTGACACCCAGAGCAGCAGGAGATGGCAACAATGGTAGCATCAGCAGCAAAAAAAGGGCTATTTTTCCATGTATAAATGCAATTGAACATATGGCTAGCTTAATTAGGACTTTTCTCATTAACTCAGAACAGGCAACCTCCATTGAAGCACCCTCGAACGAGAATCTGCATGAATAACGATCTATAGGTTTGCAAAAAGACCATTTAATAAGTTGGAAACCAAGAAGTCAGCTATGAGCATCTGTGCAACATTTGCTGATTTTACCATATTTAGTCACTCTCTGCTGTGTACCAACAGCCCTCGAGCCACGTTCAAAACTCCCATTGATAAGAATGGCTCCTTTAATGCTACCTTCGTAGAGTCTGCCAGTTGTTAGAAGTTGAAGCACCATCAAAACACAGGAAAATATTAGCAGATCTGTATGAAAAGAAAGCATACGTTCGTATGTTGTAATTACGTTAAAGTTACAGGTGAAACATGGAAAATTAATTTGGAATTCTCCAATAAGGAACTTAACATTGACAGACTGGGTTATCTTTCTTCTCCACAAAAGAATAAAAGTAAAAATGATACTAACATGCGAACTTCTTTCAGTACGGATGCACATTAGATGAGAGCATAATTCTTTGCGATAGGCTGTTGTTTTATGTTTCTTTGGTACCTATCATTTGGGATTTTGAGTAAGGCAGGGATAGGAGGCTGATTAAGGAGCAGGTCCTTACAGTTACATTCTCTGGTTAAATTTGGACAAAGAAGCAAAGGTGGGTGATTTTTTTGTTCAATATGTAAAGATGCAAATAAGTAATAAGGACAGGAAGTTAAGGGTCCAGACTTCAGAATTAGAAGAATTGGTTTCAAATATCCATTACTCCACTTCAACTTAGATAAATTACTTACCTTCACTTAGCTCATTTCACAATTAATAAGATGAATGTGTTAACATTGCTCTGCCTTGGAGGGTGGGTATGAATGGTAACCATGATAACGCATTTAAAATATTTAGCAACTCACCTACCACGGAGGCAGAGCTTACTAAATACAAGACGCTATGATTAAGAACACAAGGATTTTAGTGCTTACATTATTTGGATTTGAGTGCCAATGCTTCTTTATATTTCATTTATGTCAACAGAGCCACAAACTTAGTTGCTTTGAGTCAAAGTTTCCCAATTTGTTTTTAAAATTACCAAATTCAGCCAGGGTGTTTGTTAAAAATCCAGGTTCTCAAGGTCTTCTCCAGGAGATTTCCATTTAGTAGAAATAAGGAAGGGCATGGAAATCCGCCTAGTTTTGGAAACACAAGCCATGTGGCTAGAAATTAAACACAACCCAAGTAAATATTTCTTAGTGGCTGCCTCATAACAAAACAGGTAATAACCCAGAAAAGTAACATAAAGTCACTTTGTTTCTTCATATTTCTTAAAGATTTAAGTAGATGCTAAATCCTTGCTCTTCGTAACTGAGACTAAGCAATCCTTTAGTTTTTTGAAGGAGAAACAAATAACTAAAATGTTCCCAGTGTGAATTGAGTGCAATCGGTTGCATTAATTGACAACTACAAAAATAACCTTAAACCAGGTTTATTAGATTACTTCACAATGTTCTGAACAGCCTGGAAAATCAAGTTAATGTCATTGACTCTAGCTTGACACTTAGGTAAATGTAGAGAAATGTCTACTGAGTTATTCAGACATGCTAAACAGAAAGCTTTAGCATAATTTTGTTTTATTGTTATTTATACATCATTGTTGCTCATTTCTTCAGAGAAAACACAGTCTTTATTTAAAGACAAAAACAAAAACCCTGGATATCTGAGTTTGAACTTAGGAGACAAAATTCCTAGTATTGATTTAATAACATTTCTCAATCCTTTAATGTTCACTCCTCCTTACTCAATTTTATTCTAATTGGTGCTAAGGCCACCTTGGCATGTTGGACTTTGATTGATCTGACCTCAGCAGAGCCAAAATTCCTTCTCATCACTCTTCTTCAAGTAAATAAAATACAATAAAATATTTCAAAATGATTTTTGACACTCTAAGTGAATCAAAAATTTGAGCCTATATTAAAATTATCAATATTCCATAAACAAGTTGCCTTCTGGGGTTTCCCTATTTTTCTTACTCTCTCCATACTATAAGTCATTATCTTGAAAGAGACCTTCACTTCCAATTTGTGGGCCTATTGTTTCAAAACAGTAACAACCTAGTTTTCTTCCCTGAGAGGTGATCATTGAAATTAAGATGTCTTTAAATATAAAATCTTTAATAATGAGCCCTCTCCCCAGCTTACCAAGGCCTTACTTGTACTTACAGACTTCCTGCTTCTAGTCTGCAAACTCTTTAATAAGAAATTTATACCAGATGTTACCTGTTAACTCTCATTTTAGATGTCATAATTCTTACTACAGTGCTACTTTCTCATTCTCTATTTTTCATTCTGTGTGTGGGTGTGTGTGTGTTAAATTGCATTAACAAATTGTGAAGAAAGCCATATTATTATAAAGTTTCTGGCATTGTCATTTTAAAAATGAGTAATTTGTTAAAGGTCATTAGGTAAACTCTTGCAAAGTTACCAAGGCAATTTTTTTTTTTTAAGATTTTATGTATTTATTTGAGGCAGAGAAGGAGACAGAGAAGGAGAGACAATGAGTGAGAAGGAAACGTGGAGGAACAGGAAACAGACTCCCTGCTGAGCAAGGAGCCCAAGGCAGGGCTCCATCCCAAGACCCTGAGATCATGACCTGAACCAAAGGCAGAGGCTTAACCAACTGAGCCACCCAGATACCCCATGAAGGCAAATTTAACAGCAAAGAAACTTTCTTTTTGCATCACCAAAATGGACTTTAAGTATTATTTTCCTTCTATATGCTTCCCAAACTTTGTGATGGAAGACAGCTCTCCATGAGTTTTTCATGTTTCTGCAAATCTTGGAGCTGAGGCACTGGTTTAAATTTGTCCAGACTATTTTTTCAAGAAGTTTTGTATAGCGAACAGACTTATTGCTGAGATAATATATCCCTCCAGAGCAAAGGGCAGGCATGCTTACTACAATTTTATGAATGATCTGGGTTCCCTAATCTTAGGGTCTTTCTCTTATAATGAAACTCACAATGTGTACAGGTATCCTCTGGCCCTCTTTGCATGATACCATAGAAATCAGTGGTCAGAAGACCAATGGGGAATGATGATACAACGGCTATTGCTGTTGCCATGATTAATAAATTGTCTTTTTCTCTGACTTAGGAGACTCATGTCTTCTACCAGCATCTATGAAAATTTGTATACTAACTGTTGGTTTGCAAATAAGGTAAAATCTAAAACACTTCCCAATCCTTGACAGATGTAGACAATTTCTTTTGAGTAAGCTGTCTTTTAGTTTTACTGGCAACATGCTCTGCAATATGCCCCGAAGAGCTAAAGCTAATGTGGATCCTGATATTAATGGTGCTATGAAAGGAAGGGAGAATTAAATGTGGCTCAGTTATGTTGTTGTAAAATATATATTTTGAATTCCAAAATAAAAAAAAATTAAAGTATGGAAATGTGTACTTAATACCAACTAGATCTCTGATAATATAAGGATATTTCTGCAAATGAATTTTCACCTGCTTGGCTCTGGTCTTCAAATCCACCTGTGTCTCCTTTCCATTCTAATCAAATATGATTGCTCTCAGGGGAAAAGCTCTGCTATCTTCCTACTAAGTCTTTTTTTTTTTTTTCCTCCCCTGAGTGAACTCTATAGAAGTAGCAATTCTAAGTCACACATCAAACAGCCAAACTGATGAGTGGCTCATCAAAACTGATGAGTTAGGAATTAAGGATATAAAAATTCCAAGAACAGAAAGTCTTAGTTTAGGTAATAGGGGAGAAAAAGAGACAGAAAAGATTAAGATTTCTCCAAGCTAGTCGGAGCAAAATGCATATGCACGGTGTTTATAGCTCAAAGATAAGAATTAGTTTGAGAAAGAAGAGAGATTAGAGAGATGAGAGAGACATGCCAGAACATTACAGGAACAGGCTTCATTTTATTTATTTATTCTTCAACAACCTCCAGAACTCCTTATGTATGTATTTTAAAATATACCTGTGCTTTTTCTCTATGTTTCAGAAGACTTCCCCTCCCACCAACTTCTGATGCACTGCCCTACTTAAACTCTGAACAAAGTAATTGTTCTATGAACTATGATTTTTTTAACCTAACTTAGATATAGCAACACTTAATAAGAATTATCCATAACTCATCTTTTCTATCTCTCAAAATAGGATTTTCACTTCCCATTGATGTTTTACTATTTTACTTTGCAATGTAGATTCTACTTAATATGCCATTCCCTTTGTTTTATAAAGAGAGATGCTAGATTTTCCTTTCTCTCTGATTTGTTACTAGCCTCAGAGGGATACTGACAATGATTCCTAATTCTTTTGAACCCTCTCCCAGTGTGCCCTGCTAAACGCCAATGATACCTTGCTACCTTCAGGAGACTGTTTCCCTGCTGCCTCACCTCTGAAATTCTTTTTTTTTTTTTTAAGATTTTATTTATTTATTTCACAGACAGAGATCACAAGTAGGCAGAGAGGCAGGCAGAGGGCGGGGGGGGGGGGAAGCAGGCTCCCTGCTGAGCAGAGAGCCCGATGCGGGGCTTGGTCCCAGGACCCTGAGATCATGACCTGAGCCTAAGGCAGAGGCTTTAACCCACTGAGCCACCCAGGCGCCCCTTTGATATTCTTTATCTCTGAATTATGGTGTCATGTAAAAAATATGTTATGGTATTGGTCATATTTCTTTTTTATTCATTTGGTTCTTTTGCTTATTTTTGCCATTATCACCAGAAACAATTTCCATGAAAGCAGGAAAGAGATACATGGAGTACTGACATTTTAACTTAACACCACCAGACAGCATTTTCAAAGCTAAAATCAACAGAATTGATGCCGAGAAGAATTAACATGTAGCTCAATATTATTCTCCATGGGAAGAAAGCCAAGAGACTGAGGTGGTTTGCCAAAACTCTGTAATTTAATGTGATTACTGTTTTTCAGTGTTATTTTTACAGGTAAAAATAATCACATACTCACTTTTTATAAAAAATGTTTGCATATTGTGTGATAAGGAATTAAAAGAAAAAAAGAGCTATATTGTAGTCTTATACTGAATATTACCTTTCTACATTATTTAAAAAGTTTTCCAAATACTGTGCTTTTTACAATATGTTTAGCAATAAATTGGGGGCATAGATTTGCTAAATTAAGATATACCATAAAAGATGAAACCAGTGTTGTGCTGGACCCAGTTTAAACTGGTTTGAGAGGCACAACTTTCCATATCTTTCTCAACTTCAAGAATCACGACTATGTATGGTAGATTAAAATTGGTCATTATTAGAGTATTGCTAACACAGAAATTGACAAAAGCTATATTAGGGTTTTATAAATAACTTTTTTCTGAAGAGCTGGTTTACTGCAACATAGATGTTTATAACCAAAGATATAAACATAAAATAATAGATTATTATTAAACCTCAGATGTTAGACCTTCTGTTCAAAATGCTCACCTCTTACATAAGCTTAAGGAAGTATACACAGAGGTATCAGATTGTGAGTTCAATACAGATGTCAATTAGTGCTTATTATTTCTTATTCTAGCAATTCCTACAGATCATTACTAAGTAAAAAAAAAAAAAAGTAAAAGAAGTATTAGAGTTGACTATATGGGTATGCAGAGGCTCTATTCTCTACTTATAATGGAAACCTAACAAAAACAAGAGACTTGAAGAACTATTCTAATATTACCTTTTCCCATCTTTTATCTTTTATTCTTTTAAAATAGTTTGATTTAATTTGTATAGTGTATATAGAGTATAGTGTATATTTTCAACGATAGATTGCCAGGTGTAAAAATTATTTAATCACAACTTATTAAAATGCCACATGATTTTGGTTAGCATTCTGTATCTCAAAATTTTAATCCATGCCTATAAATATAAGGATATTTACTCCATGTTATAAAATCCATGTTATAATATATGGTTCCATGTTCTTTCCTCCATGGCACATTTATAGGTTTATAATTACATATTTGTGTGATTCTTAATTAATATTTTTTTTCTCACAGGCTAGGGGCTAATTATTAT
>PISX010013183.1:0-57782 GCA_004024625.1 Mellivora capensis | reverse complement strand
CCCCTTCCCCCCCCCCTTCTCTCTGCTCCTTCCCCTTCCCTTCTTCCTCTGGCTGTGGTTCTTTCCTGATTTTAGTTAGTGTCTCTCTTTCTATTTGTTCATTTTCTTCAAGTGCCCTCCAAGGCACGCTGCCCTCCCCGTCTTGTGTCTTGTGCTCGACGACAGTTTTCTCTCCTCTCCTGAGCAGCCACGCCTGGATCCAAGGCCTCCTGGGAAGGAAGGCTGAGATCACACGAGAGACGAGACCAGTGACAGCTGCTCGTGGCAGCCCTCGGACACTCTGGACCGCCTCTGGGAGATTGGGCAGTGGCACGTTCCGTGGCCTCTGTGGGCTCTGGCCTCTCATGGCCAGCTCATCCGTGGTCCGGGCGCCCCTTACCTGCCCAGAAGCCGGCACTTGAAGGAGAACCTAGTGCTGGGGGAGGGGATCCTCTCTTGCACCAGCAGGTGGGATCCACCCCTCCAGGGCCCTCTTGCTTCCTGGGGCCATCCCCACTGTATCAGGGAGACATTTCCCAACCACGTCCAGCAGCTCTGGGGGTCCTTGGGAGCAGGCTGGGCTCTGGTCCCCGTGAGAAAAGCAGAGACACAGAACAAGCGCACAAAGGAGTACAAGGGTTGTTACCCGGCCCCACGCCAGCTGCAGGACACGGCGGATGTCCTCTTCGGGAATGTGGGGGGGTTATTCACAACGGACATGGCCAGCCACACCGACCAGCGCACAGACTCCAGCCTGCCTGGGAGTCAGGGACCACAGGAGTTGATAGGGTACCTCCGTGGCCCAGCACACTTCCTCACCCCCCAAATGCCCTTAGACATTTTCTGGAGGGTTGAGTAGAGAAGCCGTTTGTTGTATTACCTGAAGGGTCACATTAGAAAAATGAAATGAAGCAGTAAGCATGCGGATCACGAAACAAAGCACGTGTCTGGGAATGTGCTGGTGTTAGTGTCCCATCCCTGAAGCTCCTCCGGGCGGGAGCTCACCACCGGGCAGCTCTAGGACGCATCTGGGTGAGGCACTGGACTCCGCAGTGCTACAGCAAACTGGCACTGGGAGGAAGAGGCAGGGAGGCTTATTCTAAGGCAGCCTGGGAACATGGAAAGTGTCCTCTGGGAGAAGGAAAAGATCCCGGGGATTAGCTACTCTGGCGGTAGGCCACTGAGTGGCACCACACGGCAAAGGAGCCATGTCTGCATTCCACGTGAGCATTCCTGGGTGCCCAGACTGTGCCAGGCACTGGGAGGGTCTGGATGGGGGACAACGGTGAGTGGTCGCTCCTGCCCCGCTGGAGAAGCCAGGCCAGGAAGCACGGCACCACTCTGTGGCTGCTGAGCCCAGGGCCAAAGGGATGCCTGAGAAGCAGAGAGGTGGGAAGGGGGAGAGCCAGGAGGGCTTCACGGAGGGGATGTCCTGGTTGAATATCGGAGGACAATGAGCTGTTTAAGGACACAAGGGAACAGTGAGGGCAAAGGCACAGAAGAGAAGCCAATGTTTCACTTGACAGCAGCCCGGAGAGGTCCTGTTGTCACCAGGGGAGTCTTTCCTGGAACCTGGCCCACACCGGGTGGCTTGGGTGGCGGAGACTCACCTCTTCACATCTCTGCCCTGCACTCACGCACCCTGAGTGTGGCTTGTGGGGGACGGCCGGAGGAGGCGGGGTAAGTGGAAGAGGGTGAGGTCTTCCTTGGAGGCTGAGACACCCCCTGACCCGAGGCCACACCATACTGACCTTGGGGGCAGGGGAGAAGGAGGAAACAGACTGTCCTGGCGGATCCATGAGGGCTGGGGCGGCTTCATCCGAGCACCAGCGCCTGCTGGCTGCAAGGCTCAGAGGCAGGAGGGCAAACGTCTGAAACTGGAGGGGCTTGTGTGGATCCAGCATTGTTGAAACAGCCCCCCGCGCCGGATGCAGCAGGACGCGCGGACATAGGGTGGGCATGGGAAGCGAGCGAGTGCGTGAAAGGGCACACCCGGGACCAGGGAGATAGAGGAGGACAGGGGGCACCACGCCTGATGCACACCCAGGGGACAGGGCCCAGCCGGCCCAGGTACCACACCGGACAGCAGCGGGCCCCGTCCCCCAAATACACACAGGCAAGCCCTGACCCCCAGCACCGTGGGGTGTGCCTGGATTTGGGGGCGGGTCTTTAGAGAGGTGATTTAAGTTAAAACGAGGTGATTGGGGTGGGGGGGGGACCCAAATCCAACGTGCCCGGTGTCCTTGTAAGAAAAGATCAGGACACAGACACGCACAGAGGGACGACCGCGTGAGGATGCAGCGAGGAGACGGCCGTCTGCCCGCCCAGAAGAGGCGCCTCAGAAGGAACCACCCTGCTGCCGCCTCCACCCTGGTTGTCCAGCCTCCAGGACTGGGAGCAGACGTATTTCCCAGGCTGAGGTTTGGGTACGGCAGCCTGAGCCCAGCGCTGCTCCGGGAGCACCGAAGTCCAGGAGAGCTGGGGCACACGGAAAAGAAAGCCGGGTGACGTCACCCAGATCAGGAGACCCGACGCTCTCAAACTGCAGCCCTGATTTCTAGCAAAAGAATCTTTCACCTCTTACACACGCAACAAAGACTTTCACCCCTTGGCATGCACGTGTGGGTAAAATGATTCTAAAACACCCAGGCTGGGGATCCCCCAGGCAGAGGCTGGCCCGCAGCACGGGTGAGCCGCGCACTCCAGGGGCTGACGAGGGAGCATCCTGGAGGAGGCCACGTCACGCTGCCGCTGACTCCGCGCAGGACGGCTCGGTGGCTGAAGCACGGACTGATCTTGCTTTTTGTTTCCATTAGAAACAAACGGGTCTCAGGAGAGAATGGCCTGACATTCCGGTGATTCCTTCCCAGAAGATCTGGTCACACAGATTTACACACAGAACATCACCCAGGGGTTTCGGGGCCGTCAGGATGAAACATGGCCCCCAATTCCTGCACCAACTCCTGGAGAACAACACTTGGTTCCCCGCTGTGGACTCTCGGCACCCTGTGGGCCCCTGGACCGTCCCTTCCTCGACCCACCCGCCAGCCAGCTGAACACTCAGCCCCAGTGAGCGGGCGGTCCTGGCTAGAAGCCGTCTCCCTTCAGACAGGAGACTGTGGGAGCCCCAGCGGGTGCTTGGGGGTCTCTGGCCTCCCCTCCCCAGTTCCCACGGACTCATCCTGGACCTCTGCTTCCTCGTGTCGTCCATCAGGACGTGGAACCTAGCTGGGGGAGCAGCTAGTAGGACACGGAATCTCCCAGGACGACGTGGGCCCACGAGCCTCATCCAAAGGCAGGAGGAAAACTGCCCGCCATGGACTTGTCCTCCAGATAGACAGCCGCAGAGATGCGCCCGGACAGACGGCCTTGGGTGGGGGCGGCCTGCTGCTGAGGCTGCCGCCCTGGGCCTGTGGCCCGCGGGTGTGAGCGTGTTCGTGTGTGTGCCTGCGTGTGCACAGTGGGGGATGGGAGAACCCCACAGGGAAGCAAGTTTCCAAACCCATTTCGTTTGCTTCATGTCAAGACAGGAACAGAGACGCACGTGCTCGTGGAGCAGCAGGGCTCACGGCAGCCAAGAGGCGGGATGGACTCTGACGGACGGCGGGTCCACGCGGCTCGGCCCTTTGGCTTGGCGGAGTGTGGCTCGGCCTTGAGCGGGACGGAAATCCTGACACCACCGCAGTGTGCACGGCCCCGGAGGATGTCAGCCAGAGAGGCTGGTGAGGTCTCTGGGGCCTCAGTCCTGGGACAGACAGCGGACGGCGGGCGCCAGGGGTCCGGGAGTGGAAGGCAGGGTTAGGGACTGGTGGGGACAGCTTTGATTTTACCGGATGGAGAGACCTCTGGAGGCAGGCGGCGGCGGCCTCGTGATGTGCCGGGCGCCCACGAACGGTGCAGTTACACACGGTTACGGCGCTGAATTTTGTTCTGTGTATTTTACCACAACCCAAAGTGAAGTTCTAGTGGCTGGTCCGATGGCTGTGGGTTAACAGAACTTACTACCGTTAGTGTCACTGAAGCTGGTATACAAGCCCCCACTGCTAAACTGGGCTGGCTTCCAAAAACGATCAAACAGAAGACGCAAACACCCACCAAGCTCTCCGGGTGCACCAGGCACCATCCCCTCCCGTTCGCGGACAACGGTGCTTACCCCCTCCCGCAGGAACGTTCTCGTCCCACGTCACAGCAGGAGGCGTGAAGGTCACGACACTGCCTGGGATCACTGGCTGGTAGGAGACAGAGCCAGGACTCGCACTGGGTGCTCCCGGCTCCGTCAGGCCCCCCGGGCATGTGCACTGGGAGAAGGAGTGAGTGACGCCGGATTCCAGACCCCACACACTGTCCAGCTTGCTCTGCTTCCTCGAGTGCTAGTTTTAGGGGAGGGAGGGACAGGACTGGCAGCCGGCGGGGCACCTTTTAAAGCAAAGTTCCTGAGTACTAGTAAACACGCCTGAGTGAGGGGTGATACTCAGTGGTGATGGGAACGGTCACTCAGGAACTGGTCAGGGGAGGTGGCCACACCTCATGGCGAAGGTGCCAAAGGCCACTGAATGGTTGGCTTTAAGTGGTTAATTTCATGTTATATGAACTCAATAAATTATTCTAAAAATATACACATCAAAAATATATTTTTAAGTTTATGATTAAACTGCAAATCCCACCCACATGGCCTGAAACCGAATGCAAATACACTGGGAACCTCTGCGGACTGTCGCGTTTGGGGCCATATGAACGCACGCAGAGCCCCTGTCCATGAGCACTGTCTCCCCTGGCCGGGCCCCTGCTCTCCTCTGGGTGGAGGCGACTCGTCAGGCGGAGGTGCTCGGAGGGGAGCTCCCAGCGTCACAGACGGTGACAACACCCGAAGCCCCTGGTGCCGAGCCCGTGGGCGCCAACTTGCAGCCTAGGATTTGGGGTTTTCAGATCTGGTTTTATTAAAAGTCCCGAGTCTCTCCTAAGATTTATCCATCCCACTACAGAATGAGTTACGTGGCCGGAGTCACAGACCTCCCTCACCTCGCCAACGGTGACTTCGCCTTATCCTTTAGAGGGAAGTGATCATTTATTCCCCAGTAATGGCTGCTGGGACCAGGCCACCCGATAAACAGATGTGACTCGTGATGAAGAAAATTATCATCGCCTTTCAGCTGACCACGAGAAAAAGCTTCCCAACGTTGTGTGCAGTGCACATGCCTGTGAGTGTGAGTGTGCCCGGCATGGGTGTGCGTGTGCTGGCGCGGGCGCCGGGGAGGGAGCCGGCGTGAAGCCGTCCTCCATGCATTCGGCCGTGCGCTGGGATCTCCTGCATCAGAGCATGTCTGAATGCCCCGGAGGAGCCCGTTTATCAAAGAAGCTCTGCGGAGGGTATGTTTGCAGACTCCTTTGTGGTGTGAATAATCATCTCCTAATTCCTATTTGGGAAACTAATCTTCTGGTTTCTTGAAGTGTGGCAGAGAGTTTTGGAAACAGGGTTGGAGGCTAATGCCTGTGCTGGTCCCTGGCAGCACACCTGAGGGGCTGGGTAGGTGAGTGATGACAGCTCCATGCGGGGAAGGAGCGCGGTCGGTAAGGCAGGTAAGGCAGCATCCAGCCGAACGCGCTCCTGAACGTGCCGGTAGCGAGGACAGCACCAGGCCGGAGACCAGCGCGCGGTGCGACCCCATCTCTGTGCCATGCACGCAGCGGTGGTTTCTGGCCCTGGGACTGGCCCTTCGCTGTCCTGTCTAGACTTTGCACAGATCTATTGTTCACGCACTAATGAAAAGTTCGCTTTAATTTAAAAAGAAAAGCAATGATGCTAGGGAAGGCCTGCAGACCCTTCTCGTCGCAGGGGAGCAAGCAAACTGAAGGGCCACCCCCTTGCTCCCAGCTCTAACATTCCCTGGAGGCGCGGGTGGCTCTCTTGCCCTGAGGTCCGGAGTGCTGCTCCACGACCCGTGTCTGCCAGAGAACTAAGTTCTCGCACTTGGCTCCTTCCTCACACCCTCATGACACGGACACTCTGGGCTTAGTTAGGGAGACAGGACGATGTGGTCCTTGCTCTCGGCCAGTGCCGATGCAATACGGCAGGGCCGCCCGAGGGGGGTGGGGTTCAGGGGTCGGGGCCGGAGTGGGGGGGGCGTGGCCAGCAGGAGGCAGCTCCCTCCCCCACCTGCAGGCGCCTGGGGCTCAGCTTAGGAAGACACGGCAGGCACAGCGGGAGCCCCCCTCCCCCACTTGTCTGGCCTGGCAGGTGCACCAGGCATCCGAGACCCCTGATCCCTGGAAGTGTCCCTTTCAGTCAGATGACAGCTAAAGCAGAGGAGCCAGCGCTCAAAGGGCCCGAGTCGGACGCAGAGCAGCCAGCGCCACTGGCTGTGGGCCCTGGGACGAGCCACAGGCCAGCAGAGCCCCCTCTCCTTCTCGGCACAAAGAAGAAGAAGCTGGCCAAGACAGTCCCCAGGTCCCCGCCAGCATGGACGTCCCATGGCACACCACGGGTGTGACATCACATGGCACAGTAGGAGTTCCTACCGTGATGGCACCTTCCTCGTGTTTCGGGTTGGGAAGGGGTTTTTAAGACAGAAAGTCCTTGCCAGCCTGGAGCGCCCCCATCTCACGCACGTGCACGCTCGCACACAAACGTGTCTGCGGTAGACTCCGACCCAAGCACACAGGCAGGCGCCCTTACTCAGCTTCCCAGGCCCGGAGACCCCGCCTGCAGGCTCCTCTCTCTGTGCTGCACAAGCCCCGAGCCGTGGAGGCCCGTCGGGCCCCACACCCCACAGCCAGGCCTGCTGCCTCTTCAGGGGGGCTCGTGGACAAACCACTTCTGCCCTGCTGAGCTGAGCAAGGGTCAGAAGACCCAGGAAGGTGTGGACGCCGTGGTGGCCCCTCCTTTCCCGGCCCCCAGGGCCTTGTGGGCAGGGGGTGCTGACTCCCACAGGGTGCTGTTCAAGCAGGCAGTGGGCGAGAGCCCCCCAGGAGCTACAGGCCTCCTGATAGAGGGGAGCACCCCCTCCCCAGCTCCTGTCACAGGCCGGCGCCAGAGCACCAGGGCCCTGCTGTGTGTCCAGCACTGGCTGACCGTCCCCGCCTTTCATGCGTCACTTTTTCTTTACACCCAACCCCGACTCCCCCAGAGCAGAAACAGAGAAGCCCTAAACGTGTCCACTGGACAACCAGAAAAGCGCGATGCGGAGCTGTCCCGACAGGCCTTGCTCTCAGGTTCCCTGTGCTCCCATCCTGTCCCCCTTGTCTGCCTGCCTGGGACAGACCATAACGAAAGCAGGCTCGCTGGCCGCCCCTCCGGCCTGCCCTGAGCTGAGGGGAGGGGTGCGGCATCTGGGAAAGCTGCCCTGTCCGCTCTTTCTGCCTCTTCCCTGGCTGGGCTTCCTCCCGCCCAGCCAGTGGGGCCAGGGACGCAGCGGGGCGGGTGAGCAGCTCGGAGCTAAATACACTCTGGACAGGGCGGGGAGTCCCCACTGGGCCGTCGTCCAGACTTGAATTCCACCGGGGGAACTTGTAGAATGGCCTTTCCACCTTTTCAGGCTGAATTCTCTCTCCGACCCAGGCAAGCAGCCGCCCTCTGAGGACACATGACCCGGCGGTGTGAGTCCAGTGGACCGACCAGGTGGCCTGCCACGGACCCCCGTGTCCAGCCTGGGAACCAGCAGGAGGCCGCCCAGGCTCTGCCCTTGTCCACTGTCCTGCTGGAGCAGCTAGGGACAGTCGCATTGCGAAAACACAGCAACACCCACCGTTTGACTTCATTTCACTGGGAGAGAATTTACCCAACATGGGATGAAAGCTCTGCAGAGAACTTTCTGTAGCAGCCATGTCCCCAGGAGGGGGCCTCAGCTCAGCCACCAAGGAGCGGGGTGGCAGGGACCTCCCTGTGCCACTTCCACCCTAAGGAGCACAAATTCTAGGAGTGAGCTGGCATAGCACCAGGCTGAGAATAAACGAGACCGGGGCAGAACCATTCCCTGGGCCGAGGGCACTCTGCAGGGTTAGCTGCAAACTCGCCAGCCCAGGGGCAGCCTGCGCGGCTATGGGGAGTACCTGCTGGTGCCTCGTGCAGTGGACACTTTGCAATCCAGCTGTGAGCTGACCCTGGGCACACCTGTCCTCAGGGAGCTTCCCTGTCCCCTCCCTGCTCTGTTCCCTGGGATGCTACTCTCCTCGTACAGGGGATTCTAACTCAGGGAAGCTGTCCTTGCTGCAGACTCTGGCAGCAGAGAAGAAGGTGAGAAGACAGGCATCTTGTTCAGCACCCACCCCTAGGGCCACACCCCCTCCTTCTCTTCCGTCCCCCAGGTGCCCAAGGCCGCCAGCGAAAACCAATGCAGAGATGGCACAGGTGGGAAGGGGAGCCAGGAGAGCCAAGGATGCCTCCCTGTCTGCTTCAGCCACCGGATCTCCAAGGCCACACTCGAACCCCCTCCTCTGCCCCACCTGGATGGCAGCCTTCCCCGCCAGCGCCTCCACCGTCCCCGCTCCTGGGCAGCCTAGAGACTTCTCTGACCGTGGTCTTCAGACCTGCCCACCAGGCATCAGACCTCTGGGTGCAGGAGGACAGGCTGGCGTGCAGGGAGCCCTGTACCCCTCTGGGCCCCGTCAGCCACCACTCTTGGAGAGTCTGGGAAAGAGTTTGGCCCCAGGCCCTCTTATGGGAGTTTTCTTTTATATTTATTAACCCACTTTCTCTCTTGGCATTCAGAGCCCCGAGGAAGCCTCAGCCAAGGCTATTAATAGGCGGAGGCCTTCCCTGGGGAGGAGAATGAGCTCATACCTACAGTACAGGTGCCAAGCATAATACAGGCTTCTGGGTCTGTCTAAACATAGGCTGTGGCCACGCTGGGGGGCAGAGGGTGGGCCTCGGGGGGCTGAGTGCCATCTGCCCTGCTGCCCCCCCCATCTCTATTCCTTGGGCAGGGCTTCTGGACACCTGTGCCAGAGCTGGGCTCTACTGGGGATAGACCTGGCTGTCACGCAGAGCCTCCACTCCAGGTCAGGCCTGGCGGGAGACGCCAAGGAAAGGATTTGCAGAATAGCATGCAATATGAATGACTCCTGTAAACAGAGAGTTTAATAAAAAGGCAGTGAAGGAATTTATGGGCAGCCCAAGGATGATTAAAATTATTTATCTACTTACCTCCCTTGCCAGCTGATCAGTCTATTAATTATCTATTATACACTCGCTGATTTGCATTTTAGTGATGGGACCAAGTAAGGGCAGGTGAAAAACAAGGAAGGGTTTAGGAACCAAGCAGCAAGGAGAGGCAGGGACCCTCCTCTCTACCAACCACGGCTCCCCCAGTCGACGCCGAGCGGCCACACTGCAGAGACTGCCGCCCACGGCTGGAAGCCGCCCCCGCAGCCCCCATCCCCACCCTGAGAAGCCCGGATTCATGAACCAGCTCCGGGGGAGCCAGGAGTGCGACGAGAGAGGGCACGCACCTGTTTGCCGATGGACCGCTCCGGGGACGGGTTCCCGGCCGGAGGGGCCCGCGGACCCGCTCGGCGGGAAGACTGGCGGGATCTTCCTCTGGCGTTCTGACTTAACGCTGCATTTGGAAAAGAAAACACGAGAACAAACCCATTTCAGTCTCAAATATCTAGAGTGCGTCAGACACACACTCTCCCGCGCTCTTGATTAAAAATACCACAGGACAGAGGGTCATGGGAACGGCGTCTTTGAAACGCTGCAGCCGAGGACGCGTCGGGCTGGGAGAAGTTAGAACAAAGCACCGTGGCTCACACCTCAAGGCTCCCGGCCACTCACTGCTGTCCTGCGGGGAGGCCACCGTGTCAGACTGGGCCCAGGACCCGAGGTGGGGGGCCGTGCCCACGGGGCCTGGCTGGCAGTGAGCACGCAACGGCAGGATGGCCTGTGTCTCCCGTTCCTCACGTGGACCCCAGCGCTCCTGTGCGGTCAACAGCACCTTGCTGGGGACAGGTTGCCGTTACTCATCTGGGTTCCCCAGCCCTGGGCCAGAGTCCAGGGCTGTGGCGCTGACCAGGATCTGCAGTCCGTGCAGACCTTGGAGAGTCTATCTAGATGTTTAACCTCATGCATCAAAACCTGAACCAACCAATTCCTTCTTTACCTATGCATCCGCCATCCACCCATCCATCATCCACCGCCCACCTATCCGTCTCTCTCTGTCGCTACAGGCACAGACATGTGGACCGGTACAGAGCTAGCCAGCTCCCACTGGCTCTGTTTCTCCGGAGAACCATGGCTGACTCAGCACCTGTGGGGCCTCTCTGGCTTGCACTTCTGGAGAAGCTGGGCCCTGGATGGCACAGAAGGGACGAAAGAGGCAGTGAGGGGCCAGCTGCCTCCGGGGACCAAGGACTATGGGTCACGAGCCCAGGGATGCACTGGCCCCAAGTCCCAGCCCAGCACCAGCATGCCCTCGCACCTCACGATCCAGCCCCACTACCAGAGCGGGCTCCCTGACATTTGCAGGATAGTCATCCCCACGCCCTGTCCTCCATGCGCCGCTCTGCGCCCACCCCCCAACTGGCTGCTAAGTCCCGGTGATGTACTAATGGGCACAGCTGGCGGTGCTACTGCCCTGTGACTGCTCATCTTCAGACTCACAGGGTTCCGTGCGTGCGGCGAGGTGGGGCTGTGTGCCCGGAGCTGAAGCAGAGCCTCCCGGGGTCTGGCACACCCAGAAAAGTCCCAGAGACAAAGGAGTGCAGGGAGCGGGGCAGGGAGATAGGAACCGAGCGGATCTCAAGAAGGGGGACTGGAGACACTCAGTGGCACCATCCTGAGTCCAGGCTGGGTGACGAGGACACCAAAGGGCTAGGCCTGAGCTCCTCTGCCAGGGACAGGGCGCGGCGGGTGTTGGGCAGACCGCGCTCTGGAGAGCAGGTGCAGATGGCAGCTGGCTCTCGGGGGCACAGGACCCTTCCCGGGACTGGGACATGCTGTGTGTCCCAAGTAGCTCGCCAGGCTCAGGCCAGGAAACCCTCCAGCTCATGAACTTGAGATTTTATTGGCTTAATAAACCGAGTTGTTGCTGCTGCCCGGTCCTCCTCGAGCCCGAGCAGGAGCACACGTGAGGGTGGGTGTGCTCTGCTGGGGCCCCAGCCTCGCCTGGAGAGGAGGGCAGCAGGAGGGACAGGCCAGGGGCTTAGGACAATAAAGGCTCCAGGAACCTTCTTCCAGCGACCCTGGAGGCAAACAACTACATACAGGTACACCCCAGACCTGAGCCCAGGGAATCTGGCACAGGGTGGTTTGTGACTGCCACATAGTCCTTGCCCTTGCCACGGTGAGCCGCTGGGTGACTCGGTTTCCCCATCTGCAGTGTGAGCTCTTTCATGGCTACAGCCTTCTTGCACAGCACCAGGAAACCCTCCACAGCCCACTGTGGCAGGATCATCAAGCGGGGTAAGGTAGGTGTTCTTGCCCCCGGGACTGGTTCAGCAAAGTGCCAGAGAGGGGACAGGAGCCCAGATCTCCAGCCCAGCAGAGGCCCCCAGACCAGGGGACGCCCCTACCCATTCTCCCACCTCCAGGAGCTACCCCGTGGCCAAATGTGAGCATCTCCAGCCTCTGAGGTGAGGCAGTGTTTCTCCTCTGGGCCCTGCACCCCCTCTTCTAGGATGGTGTTCACATTGCTTCTGGGACCCCAGTCCTACCAGGCCAGGCTGAGGGCTCAGATGGCCAGAGAGCCTCGGAGGGCAGTAAGGGGTCATGCCCCAAACATAGCTGCTCAGCCTTTCGCCATGGAGCCGTGGGTCAGAACTGCTCGTGAAGTGGGGTCCATGCAGTGGGGCCAACAACGAAGTCCGAGCGCTGGTGAACAGTTTCCTTCCTCTCTTCCTTCTGCCCCCCTCACCAAGCAGGAGGAAAGACGCACAAGAGCCTGGGATTCACACGTGGCTGGCTGCCATCTTTCCATGCCCACGTGGACACAAGCGCAAAGTGGCAATCTCCTGGCCAGTGGGGATGGCAGTGGCACAGGAAGGCTCAGATATGTCAGAGCTGGGGCCAGGATCTGGAACCTTCTGAACCCAACCCCTCAGGCCAGGTGCACACACGTCTCCCAGCTACAAGGAGACAGGCCCCAAGACCCCCTCGGTGGCGTTCCCTGCATTATCGACGCTTCGCCAGCAACCAAGGATCTGTCGAGGAAACGGTGGGTGCAGACAAAGAACCCGATTCCTAAGGCAGATTTCCAGGCAGCAGAGAGGGGGGATGGACGGCAAACACGTCAGCAGGAAGGAGCCACGGACTCAATGCTGAGTGAAGGAAGCAACTTCCAGAAAGCCGCCACACACGTGCACTTAGACACGTGTGTCTAAGAGACAGTTTAGTCACCATTTAGTCACTATTCGTGGTCACGTGCATATAAGCGCTTTTTTTAAGGGACCAAAGCAGTGGACATCACATCCATGCCTGTGTGTGTGTGTGTGTGTGCTGGGGGCAGGGGTGAGGCTAGGGGTGGTCAGAGGGGCCCTGACCTATCTTCCCTGCTTCCTTTCCTTTTGAAAAAGACAACAAGGTATAGCTACATGTTAACCATTTAATTGCAGGTGGAGGAACACAGATACTTATCATACTTTGCCTTAATTAACAAAATGCTCCAAATTTCCTTTGAGATGACTGTGGTTGGATGGCGAGCCCCCTGAGGGAGCGGGAGACCCTGATGCCCCCCAGGAGTGGCACGCAGCCCGCAGCCCAGTCCTTACACACTCTCCTGCCTGAGGGCCAGACAGGTTCTTCTGGAAGGAACCGGATAGTCCCTTGACACCCTCCCTTCACTTACAAGGCCACGATCTAGTCTAGAATTGCTTCTTCAATGCCCACAGGGGTCCTTACAGACCACCAGCCTGAGCAGACGGGAGGTCTCATTTGCATTCCAGATGAGGGTGAGGGTACGCGTTGGGAATCACGCACTGAAACATTCTGGACGCTAGACCACCGGTGCTCCCCGAACTCAGAGCTCGCACATTCCTCTGCACAATGAAATGCAAGGGAAAGGCACAGTGCCCTGGGGCCCCAGGCAGTGGTCTTCTGAGCAAAGCTTCCCCACACCAAGTCGGACACCAGGAAGTTCTGGGAAGGGAGACGGCTTTCCCTGCCCCTGGCAAGCAGACATTCTCAAGCAGACAAGGAATCGGCCCACCTCGCTCCTCCCCCCGCTGATGGGACTGCAGTTCTGCCACAGGTGGCTGACCCCTAGGTATCTCCCAGCACCGGGGCTACTCGAGACACGACACTGACTGGCCAGGAACTGGTTCCAGGCGATTGCCCCCCAGAGCCACCATCTGCCGTCCACGGGGTGGCACTCTCTCCTGGACGCGGGCCCTGCGTGGCTGGCGCACCTTCTCGGGCATGCCACGGAGGGCAGATGTGTGCCTGGCTCTGGCTCTGATCTCCCACAGCTACACGTTCCATGTTACAAGCTAATAAAAGCCGCATGATCAAATCCAGGTCATTACTCAAGGAAAGGGACCGCTCTGTGGTCGACAGCGACAGTTTCAAACCAATTAAAATAAGCCTGGCGTTTCTGCGGGCTGCTGTGTGCCCCCAGCCCCGAAGTCTCTGAGGGCCCATGCGTGCAACGAGCAAGATGCACGAAATGTTAATGGGGACGCTAAATGCCACGGCGAGGGGGTTCTGGTAAATAAGGCCACTTGGAAGAGGCTAGCGGAGACGTCTCCTGAGCTAACCCTGGAGGAAACTTCAATAAAAACGAGATTGGATTGAAAACAATTCAGTCTGCAAGGGACAGGTCTGCCGGCAGAGCTGGGAGGTCGCTGGGGCAGGAAACTGATCTCTTTTCCTATTTCCCTTTGCAAGCGTGTGAGCCCCCTGCTGCCGGCACCAGTGCCTGCTGGGGCCCACGGCACCCACAGAGCGGGCTGGGGGCCCCGGGTAGAGTTTGCCAAGGAAACGCTGGAGAGGGCTGGGGGCGGTGCGGGAGGCTCGGGGGGCCAGGACAGGACGGGGGGGTGCTGGGGCTGAGAAGGTGCACAGGGCCTCCCGAGGACACGGCTGTGGGCCGGGTTCACAGTTGTCGGGCAGCTGCTCTGAGCTCTGCCGGGTCCTGTTTCAGGAAGATCGAATGTCACCCGTGAAACAAATCGATGAGGTTTCGGGAGGACACGACCCAGAGCCCAGGTCAGCGCGCAAGTGGAGCCCCGTGAGCAGACTTGCCAGCGCCGTGTAGCTCGGTGTAGACTCAGCCCCAGCTGTGGGCAGCTCCACTGGGCCAAGACTGTGGCTGCTTCCTTTACCCCCGGCCAGGAGTAACCCGGCCAGGCAACCCTCACTGTCCAACTGCTCAGCATACAAACACACACCCCCACACGACCCCCCCCCTCCACGCTACAAAGAAAAGGAGCGGACACTTCGGGAGACCGACGGGGGTCCTAGCGCTTCCCCTCACCCCCTCGTCAAGCCCCTCCAGCCCCCTGTCACTCCTACTGTGGCTGCCATCACACAGAGAGACTCGGGCCCCCGGCTGTCACCTATCCAAGCCCACGTGGTCAGCACACAGCCTGGTCGTGAGGCAGACCTGGGTCACCTGTTCCAAAGTCTGCTCTCTTCCCACCAAACCAGACCCAATGGATCACACCTTGGATGTTTATTTCCCGACAAAATGGCCATGAGGAAGTTCCTATTGATTCTGTAGTTAAGGCAGTGGACAATGTTGGAGGCCTGGCCCAGGCTCACGCCAGCTTTGGAACAAAGATGCTGTGGGGTCAGGGGAAGAAGGCTCGGTGGTTGGGGCTCACTCGGGAGTGTGGGTGAGTGAGCTGGGCTCCAGTTCAGAGGGCTGGCGGCTTGGGTCCCCCCACACTGCTCTGCTGATTAGGTCCTGAGCCAGCACGGAAAGCGAGCGGATGTATGTGGTAGGGCGTTCTTGAAAAGAGGACTCTTCCCCTCTGGACACCTAGAAGGAGACAGTGTTTGTGTCTTTTTGGGTTGAAAAGGTAGACCCGAGATTGTCTGAAAAGTGGCCAGCTGTCTCTGACCTCTGACTACTTCTTAACTAACTAGTTGCTTCTCAGATAATCAGCAGGCAGTTTAGACACTTGCTACGTTAGAAATGCAATCTTAAGGAAAAAAAAAAACCACAGTCAGGAGGCCAAGGTGAGTCCCAGGGTGACATGTCCCGTCTAGGTGGGCTGCCCTCTTGGTGGAGAAGGAGACCAGATCTGCCCTTCACGTCAGCAGGGCCATTGTCACACCAGACACCAACCTCCACGTCTTTAGTGGTTGGTTTCATGATTGTTCCCGGGATGGAAGTTACGCTTACTGCTGTGTCATTTCTAGAAATGTCATTTCTCCCTCCCCTTTTCCAAATAATAGTCTCATGGAAGGGAAAACCTTCAGCACATTGGTCATTGGTCAGCCTTCATCCTGTGGACCCCTCGCCGGCTGCTGGCAAAGTCTGTGAGTAGACAGGACCTCTTGAGATCAGTCAGCCGGAGCCCCTGCAAGGCTGGTGGCTAATTCCTCTCGCTAGTGAGGATCAGGGTGACCCAGGTATCAGCTGCTGACCCAGCAGCCACGTAGACACCGCCTGGGATCGGGGAAGTCAAAGGGAGGGGAGGAGGCTTGCGGGAATCACCCAGAACTGCGACAGAGGACGGCACCCGTCAGCTGTCAGAATCCAGGAGCAAAAGCCCAGACGACAAATGAGACAGGGAGGTCCGCTAGGCAAAGAGCAGTGGTTGCCTGCTTATCCCCACAAGCGCCACCCCCACCTCCCCGCATTCCTGGTGATGCAGTCGAGACACGGTCTGAGTGCAAACATCGTGATGTTTTCATTATCTCTCTGATGGCGTTTTATTGGAGAAATTTGTGCCAGGAGTTGCATTTTGAAATTTTCCGTGTGAGGAGGGAAGGCGAGGAGTGGGGGAGGAAGCTGCTGCTGGATTTCCGCTCTTCTGGAGAGCCCACCACAAGGAGCGGACTCAATCACGGTCCGGTTGTTTTCAGGTGACCTACTTCCCAGACGGTTTTCCCTGCATTTCTCTTCTGCCACAAAGTTTTAGACATATTGGAGCCAAGAAGGAAGAGAAGTCACACTGTGTCACCAAAAACAGAGGGAGCCCAGTGGCCCCCAGCAGAAGGGAAGAGGAGAGCCAGTGGGGCGAGGAAGAACAGCAGGAGGGGCTCCCCCTGGCATCAGAGATGGACCCCTCCACCTCCCCCTGCTAAACCCAGGCCAGCCCGGCCAAGCTGTGATTGCCCCGAACCCATCTGCCCAGTTTCTGGGCACAACACTGGAGATCTGCTCGCTGAGGGACCTGAGAGGGTCCCCTCCGAGACCCCCTCCTGGGTTGGCGGGGGGTGTCCTGTAGTGCTGGGCCATCGGGGTGGCCAGTGGCTCCTGAGATACAGCCAGCTTCTGGAAGGCTGTGCTGGGCTTCCTTCCTGACCATGGCAAGTGTGGCCGCTGGAGGGCGTGCTTGGGATTCCCTCCCGGTGTCTGGGGCGTCGCTGGAGACGGAGGGCACTGCCGGCAGCCCAGCCCACCATCAGGGCCAGCAGCCCCAGTGCCAGCAGGGCCCTGTGCGCCTCGGTTGTCCAGCAGCGCCCAGATCTTCCTGCTTGAAGAACACACTTGCCATGTTTGTTCAGTCCATTTCCCTCCCTTCAGGCAGGCCCCTCGTCCTCAGTGATGAGAACTGGTGCCATTTTTAAATGCTTCCCAGCAAGGAGCATCCATGCCGTACCTCTCCTGGCAAACCTTTCCCATATTTAACCACCCTCGCTGCCAGAAGTCCTTCCTGTGATCTGTCCCAAACCTTCACAGTGAGCCATGAGTTCACTCCCCACATCCTGCCCTCAGCGGGCTCGGAGAACAGCCGCTTGCTGCCCTGGGTGCGGCTGCCCACAGAGCCTTCGAGATGAAAATACTGTGCCTCGCGGCTGTGAGCTCTGCCGGCCCAGGCCGTGGGTGCGAGTCTCTCCCTCTAAAACCCTGGGGCGGGATCCCTACTGTCTTCAGCAGAAGAGGCTTGGAGGAGCCGCCCCGTACTCCGCACCACGGCCCGGCTCAAGCCGTCGCGAACAGGTCAGCAGAAAGCGGATGCTCCAGGCTCCCTGGAAGCCGCCCTCTCCACACCGTCAGACAACCGGGTGCGTTCTCCCCTTCCAGCACAGCGGCTCCGAAATGTACCCAGTGGCGTGCCTGGGGGAGGCCGTGTCCAAAGGCACTAGGGTCCCGGGGGAGGGACCACCACTGGCCAGCAGCGTCCATGGCCAACAGTCGCATGTCATGTGGCTTTGCTCACTGTTTAATGGATGGCCTTTGTCTTCCAGGTTCACACGGGCTGAACCCGGCTGGGTTTTCATTGCACCGGGGCGCCTGGGGGGCTCAGGGGGTTAAGCCTCTGCCTTCGGCTCAGGTCATGGTCTCAGGGTCCTGGGATCGAGCCCCGCATCGGGCTCTCTGCTCAGCGGGGAGCCTGCTTCCCCCCCACCTCTCTGCCTGCCTCTCTGCCTACTGGTGATCTCTGCCTGTCAAATAAATAAAATCTTAAAAAAAAAATCTCATTGCACCAAAGGAGGCGCTGGAGCCCCGGGCACAGAGGGACCCCGAATTCCCCTCTGCAAAGGTCCAGTGACCTTGGCCCTGCACCCCGGGTCCTCCTGGTGTGAAATGCCAACTCCTCAGTGTCAGGGAAAGAAAGCAAACAGAAAGCCAGGACACGCCCCTGCTACTGCAGCAGGTTTTAGGGAGGGCCACACCGCAGACCCCACCTCCCCCGGCCCCCTACCCAACACCGCCAGTCCGCTGAGCAGGACACGCAGGGGCTCCGAGGCCCCGTGAGCTGTGTGTGGGCCCTACTGCAGCCCTTGTCCTTAGAGAAGGAAAGTCAGAGGTGTGGGGAGGGAGAGAAGGAGCGAGAAGGAAGAACAGAGCTACCGAGTGCTTACCAAGCACAGGAGCAGAGACAAGCATATGGCAGAAAAGCAGAATCACGAGCCTGACCTGAAGGGATCTGTATTCTAGCTCGGGAGCTAAAACTCCTGCGACTTACTCTCAACCCCAGCATGGCTCTGGTTGTTTTACAAAGTGCAAAAAGTGACACAGAAAATTGTTGGGATAAGGAGAGGAGCAGGTTCAGAGGGAGAGATGATAAGGGGGCAGGCTGGCGGGGAGGGGGGGGTCTGAGCCGCGCTCTGGAAACAGCGACGGGTGCAGGGGCAGGAGAAGGGGAGCACGCCCACCACAAAAGGGAAGGAGAGTGAGTCTGCAGAGCAGCCCGGCGCTGGAGAGGAGGCGAGGAGGTTATGGTCTCCCCGAGACCGTAACGCCGAAGGGCTGGGAAGAGCGTGCCAAGCCATTAAGTGAGATGGCTCAGGCCGTGTGCCTGGCAAGGCTCCCAGTGCAGGGCCCCCCCCGTAAGTCAGTTCGCTTCCTCTCTCTTGCCCACATGGAGCGCATCCGACGGGGGGCCACGGGCAGAAGAGATAAGGGCCTGGCTTCTAGGAGGAACTTGTTTTCCTGGGAAGGATGAAGCGTGTCATACAGCATCAGAAGGCGCTGGCCGCTGACCATGACGCCCCAGGGCTGGGGTGGAGGGGAGATGCGTGCAGGTCCCCCGCCGCCGAGACAGGGGTTCCTACACAGGGGCCAAGGTGTGCAAAGCTCCCAACTGCGCCTGTGTGCGCACAGAAAGGTCTTCTGCAGACAGAAAATCCAGAGTTGGCTGGGGGTCCCTCTCCTGGAAGTCCCCTTCCCAGCTCTAGCACCTGCTGTATGCACAGCCCAACTGCAAGGCCCCCACAGAGGCACCGGGTGTGGACAGTCAGCCCCACGCTCCCTGTCATAGGTGTCTGTCTGCAGCTAAGAACTCCCCGAGGGAGGGAGGGAGGGAGGGAGGGCTGGCAACCAGGTAGGCCTGCATTCAGTTTCCCACAACCCCTTCCCTCGACGGGGGCTCAGGTCAGTGATGCCCCAATCCCCGCATCACTGGGATTAGAAATGTCGTGCCCAGAAGGCTCACAGCATAGGCACGTATCAAGGTCTGCTGCTGTTTCCCACGATAGGCAGGTCTTGGTGAGAGAGACATTGGGCCAGGACGTCCTGAAGCGGCTCCGTGGGGGCAGAAGGTCAATTTCCAGGAACCAGCGTGTCTTGGTGTTTGCGTTCAGTCACCCTTGCTGCAGACAGATGCTTGTCCCACGTGCGCTGCACGTCCTAGGGCAGTTTCCCCTAGGATGGAAACATGAGAGCTGCTGGTCCCATGTCAACTGAGAGGGGAATTGGGTTCTTAAGCCCCACTTCCCTAATCTAGTACGCCAGGGGCCGGTGAGGGCGGCACACTCTGCAGCCGGGAGGCGGGCCCGGGGCTGCACCTGTCAGCCCACCTGGACCCTCCCTCCCAGCCTCCCTGCCGAGGGCCTTTCATTCCTCACCATCCTCCGGTCCTCTGAGGCCCCCAGATTGCAGAGGAGGTGGTCCCCTGGCTTGCGCTCTCCTGCACCGCCAGAGGTGTCTATTTGTGGAGAGCTGGCGAGAAAGGCGTGTTCGGCCCGCGGCCGTCTGTGCACTCACCCCACAGCACCCAGGTGAGCCTCCGTGAGTGCACAGACGCGGGCTGAGAAGGAAGATGGACGGTTCAGAAGGCGGGAGTGCTGTCCAGCTGGCGAGGCAGGATCCTGGATTTCCAGGCTGTAAGCAAATCTTCAGGTGTCCATTCCGAGGAGGGGCTGAATCGCTCAAGTGCGTGTATGCGAGGTTGTGGCGGGAGCCCGGGGGGATGCTGCTGGCTTGTCACACGGCTTGCCCATCCTGGGTCAGGTCCAGGACTGACGGTTGGTGGGTGGCATTCCTGGGTTCCTCTTAAGACTGCCCTGCAGGGGGCTTGGAAGAAGCTGGCCTTGGGGGCCCCTGTGGCCGTCACAGCCCGGAGGGAGCAGGAAGGAGACTTCCTCTGCTTCCAGAGTGATCTGCCATGGGCCAGCGGCGGCCCTGGAGCTGGCTGACATCTGGTGAATAAGTGGAAGGTACGGCCTTAGCTTCCAGGGCACGTGCACTTTGCTTCAAGGGGACCCCGGAGGCCCGAGGATGCCTCCGAGGTAAACTCCATTTCCAAGGGTTAGTGAGGAGGCATCGCCTGCATGAGGCTTTCCCCTTGGCGTCTCCCCTTTCTTGGGGGAAGAGTGTGTGGTTTGCCTCCTCCGGTGAGCACTTCTGTGGATGAGCCCACAGGTGTCTGCCTGAGACCCCGGCTCTGCTGCTCTGAACGCCCACCACCCTCCCCCCACCCCCGCCCCGGCTCTGAAGCTTGGAGGAGCCCATTCCTGGGAGGAGGGCGGGGAGCCCTGGGAGTGGGGGTGTGGAAAGGGGGGGCGGGTAGCCTTCCCCGCAAGGCACAGCTTTAACACACCACCCCGTAGAGCCAGGCCTCACCTGTAGGAGGCAGCCTCTCACTCAGTAGCCTCCAAGCCCAGCCTTGCCTCCTCTGCCTCCAGAGAGGGAGAGAAGAGGGGGGAAGGCAGGCAGCTATGACTTGCTGCCCACACAGGCCAAGGTGGGGTCAGGGTTCCCAGGGACTGCGCTCTGTCTTGAGTTTTATGCAGAGGGAGAGGACGCCTGGAGAGGGGAAGGCTCCCTGTGTGCCAAAGGAAGGTCTGCAGCAGATGCAGGGGGGACTACGGACATCGCAATGGCTCTCTGCACACGATGCCGAAAGCCCTTCAATAATGCTGGTACCTGAGTCACCCCCTGACCTTGAGCAGCAGCTCCCCTGCCTCATTCCTGCTGTGCGGGAACCCAGCGCGGGGGAGGAACCGTCGGAAGACACGGAATCGAACGAGAAATGGCCATAGGCAAGCTATTCTCCCTGAGCCTCCCCTGGGAAGACAGCGTGATGGGCTCATCACCGGGGCTTCCGCAGGTAGGTCTGGGAAAGCCTGCTGGGTTGGGCCTTCCTAAGCCGAACTGTGGTAGGAATTCAGGGGACAACTTGGGCCATCTTGTCAAAATATGCAGCTTTAATTAGCCTCAGAGGGACCTGTCCAGTGATCCCAGTAAGACTGTGGGGAATCTACTTAGCCCTAAATGTCAACGACCCAGCCAACCAAATGTCCCCTTGACTTCAACACTCCCCTTGTCCTTGGCATGGGGGTGGAGAGGGGGCTGCTGACAAAGGCCACCGGGACTCATCCCCACAGATGGGATGCTACCACCTGCTGTCCCTTAAAATTAAAATAAAGTAAAAATAAACAAATAAAACAACAGAAACGTAAGCACAGCTGCAGTGGTGCCTGCCCCCCCCCCCCATGTCTTAGCCTCCCTGCTCTGAGCCCCAACCTCTCGGATATCTATCGTCGGTTCCCTCCTAAATCATTCCTGACGGCCGGACTGCTCACACTCCATCACGGGCACAGGCTGCGCGGAGTCACCATTCTGTTTAGCTTGCAGAAAAAGGAGCCTCGTAGGAAAAACCCACCCGGGAGCTGTCCGGTGCTGAACTCCGGTGTGATGGACGATTATGGACCATCTGCACTTTCACAGGGGGATGAATTTATGAGCAGGAGAGACAGCTAGAAGAGTGTCCATTACTATAACTCACGGCCCTCTTCAGAGACATTCTAATCAGGCATCCTTTGCTCCTACCAAAAAGCCCAGGTTAAGAAATGGCAACGGGAGAAATCAATTACATATTTCTGGGGTGTGTTTTTTTGTTTGTTTGTTTGTTTGTTTTTTTGCCAAGAGCATGGTCGTCAAAGGTGTTGGGGTAAGGGAGTCAGGGGGCAGGGGTGGGGTGGCTGGGGGAGGGACCCTATGCCTGGTAAAGTGCCTTCCCATCAGCATTTCCTGGTGCCCCTGTCACACCACCGGTCCTGATATCTTTCAACTGGTGTTGAGAAGATAGGCGGTCCCAGTATGTTCCTCCCACCCCAGCCCTGCACGGATCTAGTTGAGATTTACTGACAACCAGGAATCACACAGAGGGATGCAGCAGAAGATATCTGGATTTTCCCAGTAGGCTGTGCAGTTTGATGTTTATGTGCGGAGAGGAGAGGAAAGGAGTGAACCACACCAGCCCCGGGGCGGGCGCTGAGCGGCCTTCTGCACACTGATCACAATAATCTTGGTCCCATTCCATAGGCAAGAGAACGAAGGCCCACGGAGGCGCGTGACACAGCCAGGTTTTCAGTCCAGGTCCATCCAACCCTTACCAGCCTGTTGCCCGAAGGCCCCGATGCCTGTCCCTGCCAGAGGCTGGGAGTCCTCTGCTTCCCAGGGCCTCTCCCATGGGAGGCTCCTCCTGGCATCACCTAATCTGACCGTAGCCCTCTGTAATAGGCAAGACCAGGTATTTTAATTCCCATCTTAAAAATGAGGAAACCAAGGCCCAGAGAGGTTAAGTGGCTTTCTTGGGGCCACACCGCTAAGCAGCGGTCTGTCCGGGATCAAGCGCACGGCTCCTGGCTCTCTGCTCAGCACCTGCTTGCTCGCCTTCCCAGGAGGCCACTCTGAGCGTGGCCATCCTGGACAATTGCCTTCCATGGGGGCCTGGCCTCTTTCAGACTCTCCCTCTGTCATTCCTGACCCTCTCTCCCTGACTGCACCCTTTCCTGGGTCCACACCCCTCCAGGAAGGCTGTCACCCAGCTCACCGGCAGAGCCCTTGGGAACTCAGCCCCATGGATGAGCTCTAGGACTCTAGCCACAGACGGTGGGACTCAGGGAGTGAGGGACTGCCCCCTGCCAGGACCCTGCCGGCCTCCAAGATGCCCAGCTCAGTATTAGCGACAGCTGATGCGTGCTCTGGAGTCGGGCCGTGACTGGGACAAGATCAGCTTGCAGATGAGAACAGCAAAAGTTCAACAGATCACTCTTTTGTTGCTTTTATTTATTTTGATTAATTTTTTTTTTTGAAACTACACTTGTACTTGCCTCACCCCGGAAGCTCACCTACAGCTCTCAGCTTGGAAGAGCTTCTGTTATTGCGACTTATTTCCTCTATCACCCATCCATCCATGCAGCCTGAGGACGGGACCTCCCTCCCACTGGGCAGCCGGGAGAGGCATTTTGTGGGAGGACAGACCTGAGCTGGGCTGGCTCTTAAGGGCACGGAAGGTAGTCAGGTGAGGAAGGAGGGTGGAAGGGCTCTGCCTTGGGGACCCAAACCCGGGGGCGTGAGGGGCATGGCATGCTGTCCATGGGTTCAGAGTGGGGCAGGGAATGGGTCAGGCCGGTGCGCGGTCCTTTCTCACACAGCCTTCCCAGAGTCCTCTCGCCCTGCAGAGTCAGCCACTCTGCCGAGCACAGCAGGCACAGGGTCAGCCCCAAGCGGGCCCCACCATCCCTCACGGAGGGTCTGACAGAGGGTCTGCCTCTGGACCGGTGTGTCCCACAGACGGTGTGACCGTGGAGACAGTCTGCGGCCGAGGCAGCCAGTGGCGCGGCCGCTAGCACATGGTGTGTGAGCACTTGAAAGGCGGCCAGTGGGCCCAAGGAGCTGAATTTTTAATAGTATTTCATTTTAATTCACTTAAGTTTAAAGAGCCATGGTTTTCAATAACCCAGTTCTGGACGGTGTGCTGCCCAGAACGAAGAGCCTCTGGGTCTCACGCTGCCTGACCCCATCAGGCACTGGCTGAGGGCAGGTGTTGACAAGACCCTCAGGTGCCAAAGCTTAGAAACCCGAGCCTCGGAGGGGGTATATCTCTCTGCAGCCTGAGACATTTGGCTTCCCTGTGAAAACAGCATTGACTTGATGAATGGCCAGTGCCTGCACTTTGAGAAATTAAATTCTCGGCTTGAAGCAAGCATCATGGGGATAACCACGGCTGGCCAGGGAGAAGAGACAGGGCGCCGGGAGGGAGCCTCGGCAGAAGAAGGCTCAGGTTCTGGCCCTGGTGGGATGGGAAGGGGAGGGCAAGGTGAGCTGAATCAGTAGGTGCCCAGGCACTGGCTGGAAGGGAGCAGGAAAGGAGCCCCACGGCAGAGAGGGAGCAGGGCGCTTGGCAGGAGAGAGACCTGGCCCATGCCCACCTATCATATCCCAGACCCTGGCCCCCAAGGCACCATCACTGCATGGAAAGGATCTCTCCAGGGCCCATTCACACCAGCTCTGACCTTCCCACAGCGCTCTCCCCACTGCAGACACAGGAGAATTTATGGATCCCCATTATTAGCAGCCCAGGTCTCCTCTCCATGGAAACCAATTCCCCTCCTGCTTCATTATTACTATTATCTTCATTAATGCTTGATATAATGTCGTGTCCATTAAAGCCATCCCAGGGGCTCCTATAAAGGGCCATTTCCCCAAGCCTGCCCTCCACACGGGCCAAACTCCCGCAGGCAGTCCTGTCCTCCTGCGCAGAGGTGGGGGAGGAGACGGCCTCATCCTCCGTGCTTCTTCTCACACTGTAAAAATTACTGCCGATGGTATTATATGGTCGCGCCATAAACTCAAATCACCTCTGAGAACTTCCTTCACCATCACCTCACTCTATAATCCTGCAGTTACTCCAAACCTGGTGTCCTCTCCTTCCTCTTGCAAGGTTTGCAGCTCCCATGGGGGCCTTACAGAACACCCTCTGGTCCGCACCTCTCTCTCCCAAAGCCCGGGAAGCCTGAGGCCACCATGGCCTGATGTCGGTCCCCTGAGTGTGTCTTCAGGAAACAGGGAATCCAAACAAACACTCATGAGCCCTCCCACTGCTGGGCTAGATTCACCCCATTGCTGCAAGGCTCCAGCTATGGTCTCCCCCCTCCCCCATCCCCAGTCCTCTCCACTTGGTCTCCCACCTGTTCCTCTCCATTGGGCACCCCCACTGGGTCTCTGCCCACCCCTCCCCATCCTCTCCACATGGCCAAGGGTGGTGTGCGGTTACGGGGGAGTCTGGTTCCTTCTCAGGCCTTCAGACCCGTCAGTGCTGACCTCTCCTCCTGTCCTCAAGTGGAGGAAACCGCGCATGCCAACAGTGTCTCCATTCACGCCTCCAAGTCAGAGCCCGAGGGCCATCCCACACACCTGTGCCCACCCCAGGGGAGGGGGGACATGACTGTCCTCTGCGTCTGCAGCTACTGAGCAAAGTCGCCCTGAAATATGGGCCATCAGATGAATGCCATCATGATGTGTGCACGTGTGATAGTATGCATGCACATGGGGATGTGTTCACGTGTGTGCGTGTGTGTGCATGCCTGCGTGTGTTCGCTGCTCCCCACCTGAGGTCAACTCCACCCTGGGATGGGCGCCTTCTCTTTCTCCCACCCCCCTGGTCCCCAACAGAGGGGCCAGCAGGTGAAAGGAGAGTTCAGGGTGTCATGCTGGTTTTGCTGCTGGGTGGGGGCTTTGCCCCTTGCCCCGGGTGGTTCTTGAATTGTCCTAGGACCACCTGGAAGGCCCCTGGGCTGTGCCCGGTTTTCCCCGCACAGATCCCAACTGTCCCAGCACAGGGACGCCGTGGGACGTGGACCGTGAACCCTTTCCATAGATGCTTTAACTTGACAGGGATGTTTGGGTTTGGATGTACTTCTGCATCTCGTGGAGGCAGAATTTCAGGGCAAAAGAAGGCGCCTGGGAGTTGTCCCACTTCTGTCTCTCTGCCCCCGACTCCAGCCAGTTCTTGTTCTCAGACTGGGGAGCCCAGCCCACGGCAGACATGTGGGCTTTTGGTCATGGTCATGTGGTAGGTGTACGCCTGTGGGGTCTTCCCTGGGCGTGAGGATCCCTGGCCCCACCCACTGTGGCCCCGACTATTGGGACAGTCCCTGGTCACTGTGTCCTGTTCTGACTCAAGCTACCTCTTGGGTTCCTGTGTTATTTCAAACCATGTTTTAGGGGTTTTTTCATGAGTGCGTGTCTTGTCTCATTTAAACGCCTGTACACTTTTAGGCATATCAAAAAGATTTTAATGTTTTCATCAGTAGCCCCTTGCCCTCCAAGCCTCTACTTGCAACTATCTTCTGGGCACATCCATCGATGGCCTCCTGCCACGTCCCAGGTGACTCAGCACATGCAAAAACCACCGTGTCCCCTGCCCCTCGTTAGTGACCCCCCTCAGGGCCTCATGGCTCAGGGCCTTGTTGTCACGCGGCCTCCTCCACACTCAGCCTCCTGCGTCTTCTCTCAGCATCTTCCCGTTCTCGAAACCCCACTGCCTTCCTCTCAGCTGGATCCTGGTCCCTGCAGAGGCCTGGCTAGCCTCTGGCTCACCTGTCACTCCCGCCCCGCTGGCACCATCCGCCCGCCTCACCCAGCACGCTCCAGTCCTTGCTGCCCCACGGGGGCTTTGCCGCATCCAGGCAGAGGTATCACTCCTGGGGGCCCAGTGCAGGTGTCTTCCCAGTTCCCGAGCCCACCCCTTTCCTGGGACCCTGGACGACCTCCCACCTGCAGCATGCAGCCCACTGAGCCCACCCCGGAGTCTGGTCCCCAAGGAGAGCAGAAGTGCCTGGAAGACAGGCCTGGTGCCACCTCCTTTCCAGATGGACGTTGTGCTGTTGCCTGCCCTACTGTTCACGGGATTTGGGTCACATGCTGGAGGTGAGCCCCCACACATCTCAGCCTAGGTCCCCCGTGGGTTCCGCAGGAAAGACCACAGAATCCCGTTCCACTTTGACCATTTTTCCTAGAGGCCATGGAAGCCAGGAGGATCTGGGCACATAGGCGTGAAGAGCTCCTGCAAGGTTCGGGGCCAGTCCCTCCCAGCCCGGCCTGGCTCCCTCAGCAAGAACATCCTGTCTCCGACGGACAGTCCCTCCCCACCATCTCAGACTCCTGTTTTCAGTCCCACCTCCGGTCTGAGTGATCACACACCCAGACAGGGCTGTAGGTGTGATGAGATGCCTGCCGCTCGCCGGCAGCTCCGGGAGCTTCTGGCCCCCAGCCTCTGCAGGCAAGGGGACAATGGTCACCAGAGGCTAGGTGCGGAACCAGCACCCTCCAGGGGCCTGGCCCTGCTGTCCCCACCGCCCCCCATGACGCCACCTCCTCGTTCTCATCGGCTACTGTCTGGGTTTGGGTTCTGTCTCCAGACTGGGAACCAGTCCAGCCATTCAGGACTGGAATTTGAGCCCCAGGAGGGGAGGGAGCCGTTTGTGGCTCTTGTGTTTTTTTAGGCTGCTGAGCAAAGCAGGGAGCAGGCCGAGAACAGCTGTCTGGGAGGCGCTTTCTGATAAATCAATACGCCACCGGGATGGGGAGAGAAGAGGGAATAAGTCTGGAGCCCCAGGGTTTGGGGAAAGAGACCGGTGACGGGGTCTAATCTGAGTACATGAGTCAATAAGCTCAAAAGAGGGGGGGAGGAGGAGGGGAAAAGGGAATGAGGAAAGGGACAGAGATGGAGAGATAGTCACAAAGAGAGAGAAGAGACAGAACCAGAAGAAAACAGAAAGAGAAAAGGGAGAGCGACAGGGACACAGAGAGATAGAGACAAAGAGAGACAAAGCCGAGAAAGGTAGCCAGAGATGGGGAGAGACACAGAGAGAGACAGCAAGCTGTCCCAGGGAGGAAGACGACCCAGAAGCCCCAAGAAGACGCAGCCGATCATCTAACCCCCTCAACAGGCCAGTGTCCATCAAGGAGTTGAGAAGCATGTTTTCTCTTTTCCTGATATATTTTCCTTTTTTATGAAGTTGTCACACTGGCTCTTCTCATCCCAGGAGAAGCACGAGCTTCCCTGGGGAGTGTGACCTGCGATGGCTTCACTTTCTTTTTGCTCCAGAGACAAAGAACTGTTTAATTCTCGTCCTTAAACCAATACCGGGTGTCATGTCATCCACAGCTGCTACGTTTACTCCAGGAAAAAACCACACGGAGCCCCAGTGCAGGCTCCAGCAGAGTGAGGGGGGGAATCACTGCTTAGGCGGCTGTGGGCAGGAGTCCCTGCTCGGGACCATCCACCCTGAGCATCGCCCGCCGGCTCTGCCCCTGCCTGGCTCTGGGACAGAAGAGGCTGGGGCGTTGGGTGCGGGGGAGCAGAACAAAAAGAAGAAAGATCTTGCAGCAAGAACGTGCCATGAGCCCCAAAGGTTTAGTCTGACAGTAAAACTGTCCCAAGACCACACCAACCCTCCGTCTACCCCTCCCCCGATTCTGGCTGCTCTCACGGCCCCTCACCCTGCAAGCACACTCAGCTTCCACATCCTTGGGTGACCTCATTCCTGGGACCTTCCCTCCCTCACAGCCTCTCCGGATTCTTCTCTCTGTCCTGCACCTCTGATCTCCGTGCCATTCCCCGCTGTGCACTGGACCCCTGCTCCCCTTCCCTGCTCTCCTGTGGAACGTGCTGCACTCTGTCACCGGCGACCTCCTCACCGGCAAGCCCCGCGGCCGGCTGTCAGTCCTGCCCCGCCTCTCCGTTCCGACACCTTCACCAGCCCACCATGTGGCCCTTGATTTGTCTTGCCACCATCATCCTGTTTCTGCCCATCACCCCTTCCCCCGGGGCCCCGTCCTTCAACCACATCCTAAATGACAACTCCCCTCCGGCCCCGGCTCTTTCCCCTCTCCCCCGAGATTCATGTTGTCAGTTTCGCAGGAGACATTTCCACCTGGAGACGTGCCCAAGGTGACCTCATCCACACCAATTCTCCCCTCCCCGCATCCCTGTCCCAGGCAATGGCATGGCCACCCTCCATGGCATCTAGACCACAGGCTTGTGTCTCCTCTGCCTTTTCCCCCTCCTCATGCTCAGGGGGTATCTGGGACTGCTGGTGCTGCCTCCTGTCCATTCTGTCTGTCTAGGCACCCTCGCCGCTCTGGCATGGTGCCTGGCATCTTCAAGGAGCATCTTCAGGGGTCAGACCCCGTCCCCACTGCCTGAAACGCTCCAGTGCCTCCCCATTATGTACAGACGGGCCTCTGCGCCACTGGGGTACCCCGAAGAGACCTCTCCCCAGACACGGGCACGTCCGTACACAGACACTGAGTTCTGCAGTCAGTTCAGGAGGCTTACGAAACCAACAGGAGCCCATCTGTTAAGGATTAAGAGTTCTCCAGACAAGCTTCAAGACTGTCACAGTCTGGCCCCAACATATATTTCCAGCCTTGATTTCCTCATGTGTAAAAGGGGAGCAACAGTGGACTCAACTCAGAAGGTGTCTGTGAGCTTAAGGATGCCTTCCTGTAAACTATGCACAGAGCGGGGCCCCACATACAGCACCTGCACGTCTCCTACCTATCCTCCAGCCCGCCCCACACAGACACACCAGCGTTCCTCCAGTAAGCTGGGCTCCTCTGACCCACTGGGCCTTGGACGTTGCTATCCATCTAGACAATTTTCTGCTGGTGAGCTCTCACTGGTTCTCTGCAAACTGGCTCAGATGTTACCTCCCCTGTGGGGGCTTCCTGGCCCCCAGTGAAGGCTGTTGGCTGGTGCCCCCTCAGGGCTCTCAGAGTTCCTGGTGCCATGCTGTACGTGCTGTGTGTCCAGCTGCTAGAACGGAGAGAGGGATGGGGCAGCCCCTCCTTGTGTAGACTGGGGTCCTGGAGGGTGGGGTCCGGGTTCTCACCTTCCTGAGTCACAGGGTCTAGCACACAGTAGGTGAGCAATATGTGTGTGGTTCATTTATGAACCAAACAGATGAGACTTTTATTTGTGACCAAGAGGAGTTGCTGAGGATAGACTCTGGGCAGGGCCACTGCATGTGATTTCCCTCTCAACAGAATGGGGGCCTAGATGTAAGCTAGCATGTGTGTGTGTGTGTGTGTGTGCGCGTGCGCGTGCACGCACGCGTGCTCATGCCTACGTGTGTTTTCAGATGCATGGCTTACTCTTGTCATTCACCTTAATATAAGCCCGGCCCTGGGCCAAGCACTGAACTTGTATGAACCCCACACCAACCCGCAGCAGACGCTGGTATCCTCGCCCTCGTCTGGAGTGCAGACAGAGACTCAGATGGGACTCAGGACTCCATGCAACACCTTATCTCCAGGACCAGGGCCCCGCCCCCCTCAAAGTCCACATGCACAGTCTCATGCCCACTCACTGCCCAGCGCACAGAACTCCTCGCCTCCAGGTCTGGCTCCGGCGTTACCTCCAGTGACGCCAGGCATTTCGTCTGCTTTCCCCTGACTCTGCTCACCTGTGCTCATGCTCAGAGAACCCCACCCTCACCTGGAATCCTCTCTTTCTGGCATGTGCTCCGACCTCTCCTTGTCCAAGTCTCAGATCCCCCAAAACTCCCCAGATTGCCGCAGACTCGGCAAGCTCACCGTCGAGCCCCACACGGCCTGCAGCACTAATGGCCCGTCAGGGATAGATACCTGGAACTTAGATTTCTCTGTCCAGTATTGGGGTTTTCTAGAAATCCTGCCCCGGTTCTCACTGTTACACTATTCAACTGGTTCTTAAGGAATAGACCAGACTCTCAGTTTCTCACACCTGCTGCTCCCCCTGCACCGCGTCACGGCGACACGTCCTCCCCATCACGCTCATCTGTGAGTTCAGATATCCATTCCTTCATTTTGTTCTGTAACATCTCCTCCGGTTCTCTTAAACTGCAGTTTCCCAGATGGGACAACCGAGGGTCCAAACTAGCCCAGCAGCACACGGAGACAGAACAGCACAGCCAGGGGCCTCCCACTCAGGTCTCTGGGCTCCCAAGGCAGAATCTCTCCTCGGAAAGTGAGACCCCCAACCCCATCCTCTCTCCTCCAAGTTGGCCCTTTGCCTTTGCACACAGAACAGTCTGGATCCCACACCTCTCCCTCCCAGCCCAGCGGGGTGGCTGGGCTCCCCCGGCTCCCCCAAGAGGCAGCTCATTCAGCAGGACCTCGACAGGGATGTGGCTCTGAACAAGGACACACGTAATGAATAACAATGGAGAATTCTCTGGGGCTCTGGGGCTTTTACTGGGGCTGATGGCCTTCAGGAAGCAATTAAAGAGAGGCAATAAAAAGTGAGGAGCTCGTATTTCGACAGTCCTGGCTCTCACACCACAGGGAAGGAGCGTGTCATCCCAGCACCTCCCAAGATCAGGTTCAGGGCTAGAACTTTTATGGGGAAGACTGCTTACTTGGAAAAAATTGAGAAACAGCTGGGACACAGCCACAGGTCCTAACGAGCTTCCCTTCAGCGTCCCTGCTTATCTCTGGAACCCACCCCCGCCACTGCTCCAAGGCTCAGAGCGCAGCATCCTGGACAGCCCAGCCACAGCTGGGCATCTGCACTGTGGTGGGTCTGAACTGCAGCGTGTGCCTTTAGGTGTTCCTGTGCGCACACGCGTTTTCAAGAAAAGCCACTCGTAAACTAGATTAAGAACATGCACTTGATTTCACTGTACTTATGTTCTCCCTCTCTCACGCACGCGCATGCACACATTTCTTACCCACAGCCCACCTCTAAAAGAAAAGAAACTGGCAGATATGTATGCCACCTGGCTAAATTTTCACATTTTCACACGTCTGCCGCTCCAGACGGTCTGTGACAGAGTGGAAGGACAGACGGCTGGGAGCCCGGAGAAGGACGGCGGGCCGGGCGCTGTCCGTGGTGCTGCACTGAGCAAAGAGACTATTTATTACAAGTATTAGGACACGTCCATTACTGTAGTTTGTGAAATTTCCCTCCTCCCATGGAATTTCAGGGAAATTGTGGTGAGAGGCAGAAAGCACCCATGAAACAGCTTTTCCGGAGTCTGGTCTGGGTCACCGCCAAGAGTCCCACCCCGACCGTGACGTCCCCACAAACTCGTTGACTTAAGAGCTCCTCTCCACCTGCACTGGTTTTCAGCTGCCTGTCCTCACTAGAAGGCGTCAGTGCACCACTGAGGAGTGGAACTCATGAGTATACTACTCCCGGAACTTTCTGGAATTAAAATTGCTACACACGTCCCTAAGCATTTCAATACCACCAACCACAAAGGAAACTGAGGTGTGTTTATTAGCTTTATATTTTGGAAGACACCTTTCTGCACGACTGTAACTTCTCCCGTGAGTCCTGGCTGCAAACAAAGGGCTAGCTAGCTAAAACTCACTTTGTGCCTCTCCTGCTTTCCTCCTGCTTAACCCATAGGTTATTACAAGGTTTGGTTATATGGCTTCTAGAACATTTGGAAAACCACAGATCTAGAGCAGCAACTCTCAAAGCAAGATCCCTGGGCCAACAGACCAGCATCACCTGGGTATTTGCTAGGCTCACAGGTCCTCCCCGGGGCTGCTCAAACTTGAATGGCACCAGCGTCCCCTGGGGCGGCTAGTTAAACCACAGACTGCTGGGCCCCTCCCACGAGTTTCTGATTCCACAGGCCTACAGTGGGGTCTGAGAGTTACCAGATGTTTCTGAGGCTGCCAGCCAGGCACCATGCTGTAAGAGGCATGGTCCCAGGCGGACAGAGCACAAATGTTGGCCTGAAAGCTGGGGCCAGGGTCCTGGTTTTGGCCCATACCCTGTGCAACCTCAAAAAAGTCACTCAAGTATGTTCCCCTCCCATCAGCAATTTTTCACATGAGAAATGAGCAGACTGGATTGGGTGAGCGTGAGGGTCCTCTCCACCCCTGACCGTCTATAGTTTCAGGCCCTGCTGAAACAGAGCAGTCATGAGTGCCAGGCCCCACAAAGAGAGGTGAAGTAGAACCCGTTTTACCATTCCCTGTCCTTCCATAGGCTTTATACCCCCTTCTCCCTGCAGACGCTAAGCTTTTGAACCCACTGGGATCTACGCTGGGAGCCAAGGGGCAAGCAGCTGGACGCCACAAGCCCAGGCTCCCAGAAATGAAATCTTATCTTTGTGTCTTTCCGCAAGAGGTGGGTCTCACTGGGTGAACGCTGATCTGGTGTGAAGACAACATGCTCTCCCCTCCCCACCCCCTTCCCGCTGGATGGGACTCGGGACTGCACCACGCACCCCACCGCATCTGGGAAGGGACACACGTGTTTGATGAGGACGTGACCAGCAGTGCGGCAGGACGCAGGCCTGGCACTCAGAAACCGGGAGCCACTGGGGCCCGCGGCTTTCCACGATGGCCTGACTCTATTTGATAAACCGGTGGCGGGGGGGGGGGGAGACAAGGGAAAGAAGAAACATCTGTAATGAACGTGTGGATTCTGCTGAGAGCTGCAAGCAGATCCCTCCAAGTCGGCGCGCTGGGGGGCTGGGAAGGTGCAATTATAAACAGCAAAATATTTAAATGCAAAAAACAGTGCCCCAACGCTGCAACTTCCTGTCCGGAAATGTTTCCAAATGGCAAAGCACCGGGTTCAGTTCTGTGTCTACACTGCAGAGAAAGAGCAGCACCGGCAGGCAGGCCCTGGACTCCAACGAGCACAATGCCGGCCTCGCCAGAGTAATGGAAAGAAAGGGTTAGAGGTATCCCTGTTCCTGTGGTGTGTGTTCAGGCCGCCAGGGCCACACACGTGCACCGGGATTCAGCTGTGTGCTCCTCTAACGTGTGTGTGCGAACACAGACACGTCCAAATAACAATTCACCTATTCGCAACCTACTTTTCCTTTGCAATCTGTTTTGCTTTTTTTTTTTTTTTAACCTCTTCCTACTATTCAGCACCGAGCCCCCTCCATGCTTTCTCATTATTAGTAAGTCTGTCCGCAAGTTCTGCCCCCTCTTGTGGAGCTAATGCCCCTTCGGAGGAGCTGTTCCTGTGGCCCAGCGATTAGGGCCAAGGGGCAGGCTGGGGAGGAGGGGCTGGGTGGGGAGCGTGCCCTGCTCGCTGCCCCGGCCCCCACCAGCTATGCTGTGGGCCGCCTGAGCTGTGCGGGAGCTCGAAGGATCCCTCTCTCTGCAGGAGAAGTGGTCACTACGGCTCGGGGTATGGGGGCCAGAACGGGGATGGAAGCAGCCTCTTCCCTGATCCCTCTTTGGGTTCCGGGCTCTCTGCATAATGGTCTTAATTGGAAGAGGAGTGGAGGGACTGTCTGCTCTCACAAGCGATGCTCCCCTGAAAACCCCCAGCCGGGGCTACGGGAAAACCGATTTACAGCCCACGGCTCCTAATGTATGGAAATGTCTGTACTGGGGCTCGCAGGTGACATCCTAATAGGGAAAGAGATGAAAGAACTGGAATTCATCGGGGAGATTCCACCCGTGGCCCCTAGCGCTGGGGAGAGGGCATCCTCGGTGCTCGGCTGCCGCCCCGGCTGCCTGGTAAGGGGGCAGCTTTGCAAACCTGTCGCCGGGTATCCGAGGCCAAGAGCCGCGGGCTTCCCTAACCCTGCGTGCAGCCCGTGTGCGGGGCTCTTGCTCTATCAGGGTGTGCTTCCCGCGATATTCATCACACCGGCTTGTTTATGGGGCCCTCGTTGGGAAGTTATTTTTCAGGCTTGCTGAATAAAACATTAGCCTTTGCGGCTTGTCGGGGTGACTGCAGTTCCTCTGATGTCGACCTGACAAACTGCCTTTTCTTCTCCCGACGACCGCACGTTTGGAGAAATTTATCTGTATTTTGTTGGGCATTTGTTGTTGCTGTTGGTTTTCTTCCCCGTTCAGTTGCTGGATGTTGGTCCAAGTCGGACGCCCCTCTCTACTGATTAAGTGCCGGAGCCCTTACTTGCCCGGAAAGGTGGTGCGGCAGGCGGGAGGGGGAGGGGTGCGCGGAAGTCCCCCCCGCCCCGCCAGCTGTTCCCTGCCCTTGGCAGTGAGCGGTGCTCCCACCTCGTCCAGGTGGGCTGACCCTGGCACCTGCTGGCCAATGAACAAGGGGCCTCGGTCTGGTCAGTCAGAGGCCGACCAGGAGGAACCCCGCCCCCCAGCAGGGGATGTTGACCTGCCCATGTGTAAAGGCTCTGGGGGTGGGGTACTGTCTAAAATCCCAATACATTTAAAATAAATAAAAGCTAAATATGGCTTAAAGCAAACTCCAGCTAAGAAAATTCACATTTATAATCAAGGAAACTGAGGGAAAAATAATTCTCTTTAGGACAGGATTGGCATCACACTTCTCTAGAATGCATCTCTGTGCATTTAGAATATAAATTACTTTATATGATGTTTCAAGTTTTAGTAAAGAAAAAATAGGAAGGAAAGGTGGGAGGGAGGGAGGGAGAAAGACACAGAGGAGAGAAAAGAAAGAAATAAGTAAAAGAAAGGCCAGGCGATGCTGTATTTCACATTGAGGAATGCTGAGGTGTTTGTTTTTTTGTTTTTTTCCCTTTCTTTCCAGAAATCAAGAAGGGGCTCAGAAGCACTTAGTCAATAGAAACCCAGGCAGACAGCTGCTGGTGATTCACTGTGGCCTGTCCCTCAGCAGAGGCCTGGCCCGGCCATCTCTTAATTAAGTGGGACCCAGACTGTGGTCATCACATGCCCTCAGTGTCTCTTTCAAAACTGGGGGAAGAAAATGTGACTTAGCTTCTGGGGCCAGATGCCACCAGACCAAGGACACCTCCGTCCCGCCCTGGGTTCTCCATGGGCCCCAGTGTCACTTGGGTTTGCTCCAAAATGACCCCCACTAACAGAGGCTGCCGTTGGTGGGGGGGGTGCTGTCTGCCAGACAGTAAACAACGGATGATCTCATTAACCACCCCCACAACCCCATGAGATAGGTACTTGCTGCCCATCTTACAGATGAGGAAGCTGAGGCTTAGGAAGTTGAGAACAGCCTGAAACCACACAGCAGAGAGAGGGGAGAGATTCGAGCACAGAGCCGGCACTCCCAGCTGCGGTCGACGTCCCACCCCCCGTGTTGTCGTCCCAGGCAGGGCTGTGGAATTAGACCCCCTCCTCCCAGAGGCAGCCCATTCGGGTGGAGACGTGAGATGCCCCCGACTGTTTAGTTTCTACAGAAGAGGAAAACACTTACAGGAAAAGCAAGTCGAATCTCCAAGACGTTTTAAAGATACAGTTTTGAGAGCCACACGGGCCACTGCAGAGGTGTGGGCAGAATGTCCCTTGAGTCTTAGGTATTTTCAGCGTGTGAGTCTGAGTCTGGATGAATGGAAAGATCCCCGGGCGGCATCGACCCATTCTTTGGAACACACTCCCGGGGTTTCCCGTCTCAAAGCACCAGCAAACGCAAGGATGACCAAACATCTCTGTCACCATCCCTCCCTCTCCCCTCGCCGCACCTGCAGGAGCTGCTGCCCTGCCTCTGTTCTCCTTCCCAGACCAGCGTCTCCACAGACGTCTACACTGGAGACATCCACTCTGTCACCTCCTGTTTGCTCTGTCACCCACCCCAGTCTGGCTCCTGTCCTCGCCACTCCCTCCATCAACACTCTCTCGCCAAGATCATCCTGACCTCCCGATGGCAAAATGCAGAAGTCACAGTCACTTGCCAGTCCTCAGACCCTACTCGATTACCCCCGCCCTCCTTCTGGAAAGAACGTCTTCTTTGGGGTTTTATGGCCTGACACGGTGGCCACCATCCTGCGTCTAGGTTGCCTGCTTTGCTCCTTCTGCCCCACTTTAGACACTGCAGTGCCTCAGAGCTGGACTCTGGGCCACCTTCCCTGCCCTGCCCTGTCCCTCTCCATTTCAGGCTCTCTGAGGAGCTGATCACTTCATCTCACATTTGTAGAGGGGTTTGCAGCAATCCTGTATGATGCTCTCAATGTCTGTAGGGTCTCCTGCAACAGTCCCTGTTCCTCTCTCGACCACTGATCATGTCTGTCTGTTCACTTCTCTTCTTGGTCAGTCTTGCTAGAGGTCTATGAATTTTAACACTGTTCAAAGAATCGGCTTTTTGTTTCGTTGATTTTTCTCTCTATATATTTTTTTTATGTTTCTCATTTCATTGATTTCCACTAGTATCTTTATTATTTCCTTCCTTCTGCCTCCTCTGGGTTTACTTCGCTCTTCTCTTTCTAGGTTCTGGAGGTAGAGCTTAGATTACTGACTCGAGAAATGTTTTCTCATTTCCCTCTCAGCGCTGGCTTAACCACAACCACAAATTTTGATATTTGTATTTCCACTTTTTATTTTTAAAGACTTTATTTATTTACTTGACAGACAGAGATCACAACTAGGCAGAGAAGCAGGCAGGGGGTGGGGAAGCAGGCTCCCCGCTGAGCAGAGAGCCTGATGCGGGACTCGATCCCAGGACCCTGGGATCATGACCTGAGCCGAAGGCAGAGACTCAACCCACTGAGCCACCCAGGCGCCCCTGTATTTCCACTTCTGTTCAGTTTTAAGTATCCTCTTGCTTTCCTTTCAGACTTACTCTTTGACCCATGAATTCAGAAGTGCCTTTTATAATTTCCCGAATGGGCACTAAGGAGGGCCCATGAGGGAACGAGCACTGTGTTACATACACCTGATGAATCACTGACCTCCACCTCTGAAACTAACAGTACCCTCTATGTTCGTCAACTGAACTTAAATTAAATTAAATTAAAAAAATTTTTTCCAGGGGTGCCTGGGTGGCTCAGTGGGTTAAAGCCTCTGCCTTCAGCTCAGGTCATGATCTCAGGGTCCTGGGATGGAGCCTTGCCTTGGGTTCCCTGCTCCACAGTAATCTGCTTCTCCTCCCCCACTCCCCCTGCTTGTGTTCCCTCTCTCGCTGTGTCTCTGTCAAATTAATAAACAAAATCTTTAAAAAAATACTTCCATTGTTTTTAACCTTATGAAAATATTATGATGCCGGAAGTACTGTTTTGGGACTTTCTGGTTTTGTTTTTAAAACTTAGACGCATCCCTGTCATTGCTGCTGTAGTTCCCCCATCTTGATTTCCGAACGACATTTCATTGGGGAAAAACCCCCATATAATCACTCACTCTCTCACCGATGGGCTTTGTGGTTGTTTCTAGGTTTTCGCTGTTACGAACGGTACAGCTGCGCACACTCTTGCGTTTGTCTTACTGTTAGACACATACTAGTGTCTCCCCTGACTGCGACGGGGGCAGCACACCTGCTGGGTCAGACGGGACGCGTGTGCTCAAGTGCAGGAGGCAATGTCAAACCTTCCTCCGAAGGACTGGGCCCAGCCTACGCTCTCCTGCAATGAAAGGGAAGCCTGATGGCCTTCGTCCCATCTGACACTGGCATTTCTCAGGATTTTTAATGTTTGCCACGTGAATGGAGGTTAATGCTACCCACTGGGGCCTTGATTTGCCTTTTTCAGCTCATCAGTGGGGATGAGCATCTCTTTCGGGGCTTATTAGTCATACATTTCCTTTAGTACGAAATTCTCGGTATGCCTGGGTGGCTCAGTGGGTTAAAGCCTCTGCTTTCGGCTCGGGTCATGATCCCGGGGTCCTGGGATTGAGCCCCGCATCGGGCTCTCTGCTCCGCGGAGAGCCTGCTTCCTCCTCTCTCTCTGCCTGCCTCTCTGCCTGCTTGTGATCTCTGTCTGTCAAATAAATAAATAAAATCTTTTGAAAAAAAAATTCTCGCCTGCCTTCAACCTTTTTCTCTTTTGGGATGTTTTATACTTCTCTTCTTGATGTGTAGGTTTTCTTCCAATGTTCTTAATACTAATCTTTTGTCAGTTGTATATATTTCTAATATTTCCTTTTGTTTTTTAAATGGTTTTTAGAAAATGTTCAATATATTGATTTTTAAAAAGCTCTTAACTTTTCCTTATTTTTTAAAGAAGATTTTACTTATTTATTTAACAGAGAGAGAGAGCACGTGTGCACAAGCAGGGGAGGGGCAGGTAGAGGGAGAAGCAGGCTCTCCACTTAGCAAGGATCCTGACTCGGAGCTCCATCCCAGGACCCCGGGATCATGACCTGAGCCGAAGGCAGACACTTCACTGACTGAGCCACCCAGGTGCCCCTCCTTATTTTTAACATACTCAAATCTGTCGATCTCTTTTTAAACTCACTTTTTGTATCTTAAGAACTTTCTCCCTAACCCAAAATCCACCCATATTTTCCTCTAAGATACTGCTGACATTTAACTCCTTCATCCAAAATAAAGTGTGTTGATTTCCAAAGCACAGTGTGAGGTAGGGATCCAATGTCATACTTTTTTTTTTTTTTTAAAGATTTTATTTATTTGTCAGAGAGAGAAAGAGAGAGAGCGAGTACAATAACACCATTTTCCCCCCAGCTCACTTTATTAATCAGTGCCTCCTTTCACCAGTGATTTGAAATGCTACTTCTATTGTAATCCAAAGTTCCATAAATGCATGGATCTATTTCTGGGAATTCTGGAAACTGGTCAGTTGGTCCAACCTTGTGACAACCCCACATGGTCTTAATTGTGGTAGTTTCATAATGAGGCTGCAAAGTACGCTCTCTGTGCTCTTCTCTTTAGACGTGTCCTGGTTATTCTGGGTTACTCTTCTGTACAACCATCTTGCCAAGGTCCATGAAGGTCTGTTTGGATACTGACCAGAACTACATTGCCTATAATCAATAGAGATCAATATAAGGAGAATGGCAGGTTAATTACATAAAATCTTTCTGTTTACTTATCGGAGCTCCTTTACTTGCACTTAATAAATGTCCATAATTTTGCCTATGTAAGTCTTACACATTAGAAGAGTGTTCCTATGTATTTGTATTTTCTGATCCTATAAATGGTATCTTCTTAATTATGTTTTCTAGCTTCTTCCTGCTGTTACACAGAATATAACTTATTTTGTATATTAATACTGTATCAGCCAGCTTTCTAAACTTGTTTCTTTTTTTAAAAAAAGATTTTGTTGATTTATTTGAGAAAGAGAGAGCACGAGAGAGGGGAGGGGCAGAGGGAGTAGCAGGCTCCCTCCTGAGCAGGGAGTAGGACATGGGTCTCCATCCCAGGACCTTGAGATCATGACTGGAGCCACAGGCAGACACTTAACTGACTGAGCCACGCACGCACCCCTAAAGTCCAGTTTCTAAAGGATTTTCTGCAGATTCTTCGGGGCTTCCTGCGTAAATGAAGACATCATCTGAAAGTAACACATTTTCTTTCCTTTCCAGTCCTAGCAGTAGTTTCTTTTCCTTCCTTTATTGCACTGTCTAGGACCATGTAAAATGGGAAATCTTACTATGGCTCACATTTGAATGGCAATTTGGCGGCACATAAAGCTCAACGTTCTACCTTCTCTTCATTGTATACTTTGAAAATGCCACTCCATTATCTTCTTGCGTGTACTGCTGCTGTTGAAAATCCCGAGGTCCACACGACTCATGTTCTTTGTATGGGATCTTCTTTGCCTTTCCGGAAACTTTTCAAACTTTCTCTTTGTTATTCTTATATTTCACTGTAAGTGTATAGATTTGAGTTTTTACCCCCTTATTTCTTCTCTTTGGCACTCCAAGACCTTCTCAATCTGGGGCCACTCATCCTTTTTTTAAATCCCAGAGATTTTACCTCCAACATTTTCTTCACATGTGTCCTTTTCTGTGTTTTTATTTTTCTCTTTTTGTAGGACTTCTCTTACTCAGATGTTATTACCTTAACTCGTTTCCTGCTTGCGTCACAGCCTTTCCCTTCTATTTCCCTTGTGCTTTCCTTCTTTCTCCTGGGTGGATGCACCCAAGTGGTCCTCCAGCTCACAAGTCCACTCCTCAGCTGTATTTATTCTAGCATTTATCCCTTGCATTGTGTTCTTTATTTCAACAAATGCATTCTAATACCCGATCCTTCCGCTTGATTCTTTCCTGTATTTTCTTGTTCTTGTCTCACAATGTCTCCTCTTGTTCAGTTGTGTTTATTAAGCTGATTTTCAAAATCGGTCTCTGTTCCAATATCCTAGCCTCTGATGGAACCTGGAATAATCTGTTACCCAGTTTGTTGCCTTTAAAATTTTTTTTTAATGCTTGTGCATCTCAAATGTCTTGCTGTTTGCCTGTGAGCTCATTTCCCTCTGGTAGAAGTCTGCTGCTGTGTCCTGCACCGCACCTGGAGGAAAGCCAGCCCGCAGAGCCCATGTGAATTCAGGGTGATGGGCGGACCTGCTCTCGGTGGAAAGGCTCCAGAACCTTATATTCTACAACCCTACACTCCACCAAATTCCGCTTTCCCCCTCCCCTTCCAGAGAGAAGCAACATTAAGACGGGAACCCCTTGGGGCGCCTGGGTGGTGGGTTAAAGCCTCTGCCTTTGGCTCAGGTCATGATCTCAGGGTCCTGGGATCAAGCCCCACATCACGTTCTCTGCTCAGCAGGGATCCTGCTTCCCCCTCTCTCTGCCTGCCTCTCTGCCTACTTGTGATCTCTGTCAAATGAATAAATAAAATCTTAAAAAAAAAAAAAGAGGCGAACCCCTCCTTATCTTGCACTGGTGTGGCCTTCTCTGCAGGATGAGAGGCTGGAAGCATTCGCGGAGTTCAGGCAGTCCACCCCTGCTCTGCTTGGCTCCCCAGGAGCACAGGGCTCTCTGCTGCTCTGATGTTAGAACGCCTCTACAGGGTCACAGGTGTGGGCACGGCCACAGGTGTGGGTGTGACCAGCTTGTCAGGGTAGGGGCAGGCCTAGTTTGTCCCAAGGCGATGGTGGCAGGAACTAAGGTAAGTTAGGACAGTCCCCTTGATGCTGTGTTCTCCTATAGCTGTGCTATGGGCCACCTCCTGTCCCACACCAGGCATAGCCCCATGCACACCAGCATGAGCCAATCTATCCTGCCACCCCTCAACCCCTTGGTGTCTTTCTGTTGTTCCCTGGGGCTGATTTCGGTACAAGGGGCCAGAGGTGTTGCTGGTTTAGCATCAAAACCAACCCAACAGCTCAAACGTTATGTACCCAAAGCAGAATGTATGGCCCCCCCACTTTGAGAACATCTGCTTTCCCTGGGCAGGCGACAGGCCTCCCCAGGCACCTGGCTGGTCACGTCTGAATGGAAGTGACCTCTCCCCTTATATCCAATTCACCAGCGAGTCCAGTACTTTCTGCCTCCAAGATGTACCCACCTTTTGGTTTCACTGTCGCGCCAGCACCTGAGACGTGGTCCTCTCCTGCCCCAACCACAGCAACTTTCCTGAGCTGCATCCCTGCTGCCCCTCACGCCTTCAGCAGGTGCCCAGAGAGTGAGAGCAGCCGGGCTGGGCTTCCAGCGTGTAGTCCCAGCCCTGTGGCTCCTGCTCAGACCCTGCATGCCCCACCCCTCCCCAGCGCCCCAAGGGCTGCAAGGCCAGAAGTGGCGCTGCCCGTCCCACACGTCTCTTTCCTCCTAGTCTGCCGGCTGCCTGGACTTCTGGGGTCTTAGTGCCTCCAAGTGCCTGGGCGCCACGAAAGTTACTACTTCCTGTCCCCATCACCCTCCCCCCTGCCTCGTGACTTCCCCCAACTCCCACCCACCTCAGAAGTCTCTGCTGAAACTTCCCATTCTCAGAGAGCCCCCCCACCCCCACAGGCAGCCCTAGGACACTCATGAGCGCCTCATGCCTCTCCCTGACTGCATTTACCTCTCTTTGGCAATTTCTATTTACTTGTGCAACAGTTTGTGTGATGTCTGTCCGTCCCACCAGACCAGGCACCACCTGACAATGGCCTCTGACCAGCATCTTTCCTGCTCTGTCCTCCGCGCCCAGCACAGCTCTGGTACAGGAGCACATGGACCAGAGGGGCACCACCGTCCCTCTCCGTCGGGGCCTTGGGGAAGCGGAGACACCCAGGCTGGAGGGGCTGCCCCTTAGGCCCACATTTGCTGCCTGGGGCTCTCTGCTCCAGGCTTAGCTGCTGTCACTTCCTGTCCTGGAGGGTCCGGCCTCTGCTCCATGCCGGCTCCAGTTGGGACAGAGGAGTCTTGGCCTCGAGCTCCCAGGCGGGCCGATGGAGGAAGAAGCATGGCATAGAAGGCTGCATCCTCCCTACCCGGCACCCCAGGTAGCCCCTCTTGGTAGGCAATACTGATAGGTTCCCAGCTCTGGTACCCTGCCCCCGCCCCCAGTCCTGGGCGTCTGGGGTCCCGCTGACGCTCATCTCTGGCTTGCCCTGCTTGGCCATCTAACTCTTCCTCCATCTGTGTAACTGGTTCTCAGTGTGAAATCCTGTCTCTGAAATGCCTTGATGGGCCTCCCTTTGGCCGAGGGGACCCTGACTGGCGCCTCCCGTGACAGGACTAGTGGTTCTTAGACTGAAAGGCTCCTTCATTTATCGGGAGCTATAGACAGGGTGACCGTCTTGACCTGGTTCGCCCAGGACTCCCCCGATTCTTGCACTAAAAGTCCTCCTTCTGGGAACCCCTCCGTCCTGGGCATACCTTCAGGGCGGGTCCCACCATGCTGGTAAAGGGACCCGCATATGCTCGCTACCTGGGTGCTCTGCGGGCCGGGAGCTCGTCCCAGGGAGCCGCTGCCAAGGCGGGGGCCAGAGGGATGGCACCCCTCCGTTTTCCCCTTCTCTTAACTCCTCACCCCTCCCTGCTGGTTTCTATGTTGAGTCTACTGGTTTGCTATTCTAATACTGTATGTAAGTGGAATTACAGAATACGTGGCCTTTTCTGTTTAGCTGCTTTCACTTAATATCTCGTATTTTCGAGCTTCATTTGTGTTGCAGGACGGCTGTATCAGAATTTCCTGTTTTATAGCTAAATGACATGTTGTCGTGTGGACAGTCCACGTCTTATCGATCCATCCCGCTGCTGATGGATGCATGGGTAGCTTCCAGCTTCCAGCTACTATGGGAACCGTTGCCAGCAACGCAGTGTATGGATACCCATCCGAGTCCCTGTTCCCAAGCTTTCTGGGTATCTGCCTACAAGTGGATTAGGGAGATCATAGGGTAGCTCCACGTTTCGCTTTCTGAGGAAGCACCAAACCGTCTTGCGTAGCGGCTGCGCTGGTCTGCATTCCCACCAGTGACAAAGGATGGGAGTCATCCTAGTGGGTACGACGTGCTGTCTCGGCGTGTGTGTGTCTTTAAAGAGACTTCATTGGTGAGAGCTGTTTTCAGTTTGCCACAAAACTGCGGAAGGCAGAGAGCTCTCACACACCCTCCCTGCAACCCCCCTGTCATGCCCCAACTCGTGCACAGCTTTCCCCACTCTCAGTGTCCCCACCAGAAGGCACGTCCGTTACAGCTCGTGAGCCTCCAATAACACGTCATCTCCAGCCAGAGCCCACAGTTTACATCAGGGCCACGGTGGTGCTGGACATTCTGTGGGCTTGGACAGACAAGGACGTGGATTCTGTGTCATCCAGAGGCTTTCATGGCCCGAAATGTCCTCCATGCTTCCTGACTGTCCCTCCCTCGTCCCCCTGTCCTCCTCCTGTCTCCGTAGTTCTGCTTTCTCATTTGTGGTGTTCTGGAAGTTCTCCTTGGAGAGGATCTCATGGACAAGCTCTTGGCAGCCTTGCACAGCTGGGAGGGAGGCCGGAGAGGCCGGGGTGAAGGGGCTTGCAGGCAAGCACAGGGCCAAACCAGCAGGAGGGACGGTCCGTGGCTTCTGCTCCGGCCTATCAGGAGAGGACTCGTCTGTCCCTGGGGGTTTTCTCCCAAATGCGTGGATGCTCAGGCAGAGCAGACGTGCCCCTGCCCCTTACCCAGGGGTGAATTTCCACAGGGTGCCAGTAATCATTATTGCAATTATTTTTAGTTCCATAAGACTGGAAGTCGCTTAACACACCCTGTGTTTTTGCAAGGCATCCCTGATCCTTCGGAAGTAAAACCAAAGGCTATAATTAGCTCTTTAAGCAGAGGACTGCACTGGGTTCACTGTCCCCCGAACGGCTCGACCCCCTCCCCTGCTGCACAGTTATTAACGGCCCGCCCCGGCGACGAGGGCTCTTCCAGGCTGGCCTCCCTCTTCACGTCTGCGCGTGGGGTTACCACGCTTTCTCCTGTACTTCCCTGCAGTCTGAAACAGGACCCTGGGACGGACGGAGCGTACCTCCCGAGCGGGCGTGTGCAGGGAGGACTTGACACGGCGGGGCAGGGAAAGCTAACGCCGCACTTCCAAGGAAGGACAGACGAATGACTTGGACAAGCATGTGCGGCTCTTGTGGATGGTCCCGTGTCGGGAGGACTGCTTCTGGCAAAGCAGGTGGAGGTGCTGGCAGGCCCCTGACATGAGTCCTGTCCACTCCTCCAGGCGTTTCCCCTCTGCTGGGGGTGTGCGCCCCCTCCCTACACTGGAGTGGAACCCAGGAAGCCCCTGCAGCGGTGGCAGCAGGGGCTGCTGGCTGGGAAGCCGCGGGGCCCTGGAGCACTGATTTCATTGTGCAGTGGAAACGAAAAAGCTTGAATATCTCCTAAGTCCCCTGATAAATCATTTTTTTCTCTTTTAAATTATATCTTTTTATAAGTGCAAGGAAAATTCCAACTCTGCTCAACATTTGCTAGGAGCAGAACACAGCGCTGTAATGTGGGATTTCGGTGACTTCTCGCAGTCTGACATCCTGGCACATCCCCAGCTCCAAGCATTACCAAGTCTTCAGGAGGTCCTTCCTCCCCTCCAATGGCAGCAGCGGCCTGGAGGCACCAGTCTGGGGCGTTCACCCCAACTGAGGGCTAAACTCTAGCATCCTTGGTCCTAGTCTCTCTGCGGGAAGCCAGCAAGACGCCCGCCCACCAGCTGTCCGTCATTCCCACGCATAAAATTAGTGGGGGAGGGGGGCTCATGTTCTCCCAGGGCCAGGGGACAACTCCTGTGGGGGAGGGGGATGAGCATGGCCCAAGGCACCTCTCTAGTAGGGCACCTGCTGTTTACTCCAAACAAGGACGTTTTCACAACTTTTATGCCACCATAAAAAGACACAGTAGAGTGGTGGGCTTGAACCACTGTCTGGAAGATACCGACGCATTTCCTGACAGGTGATCAAAGAGATGAAGATTACAGAACAGACTAAAGGCAAGATTCGGTAGGAATCATGGTGAAAAGTCAGCTCTCCCAGGTAAACACGGTGGCCCCAGGCCATTTGAGCTGGGCCACCCAGGCCCAAGGGGCTCCCCCCACTGCACTGAGACGGGCCCCCTCGGCCACCTGCCTCTGGCTTGACAAGTTATTTTGCGGACCTGGCAACAGCACGGTGGGAGCCGGTGCACCCCGGCTACAGCCGGGGGACCTGCCCCAGACCCCGGACACTTCCCCACCCACCCCTGGGGCTGCCACTGCTGCTCTAGAAAACACGTGTGCACATCTCCTCAGACAAGAGCGCAAGAAGGCTGAAAGTACACGCAGAGGGGCAGGATGTGTGCGCGTGCGTGTGTGCATGTGTGTGTATGCGTGCGTGTGTGCACGTCTGTGTGTGCACAGGCACACGGGCGGGCACCTCTGGGCAACAAGAGGGTCACCTGCAAACTGCCCCAAATGAAACAAAACACCAGCTAGGGTGCAACAGGAAAGCTTCACCCCAATGTTCAAAAAACCACAAGAGGGACGCCTGGGCGGCTCAGTAGGTGAAGCGTCTGCCTTCAGCTCAGGTCATGATCCTGGGGTCCTGGGATGGAGCCCCACAATGGGCTTCCTGCTCCGCGGGGAGCCTGCTTCTCCCTCTGCCACTCCCCCTGCTTGTGGGCGCTCCCTCTCTCTTTCTCTGACAAATAAATATATAAAACCTAAAAAAATACACAAATAAAATGCCCACAAGAGACTATTTTCTCCCTTGTGTCGAATCCAGAAAGAATTAGAAGGGAAGAGCAGGGGGAAAATGAAGCACTTTGGTGAATTTTTTAAAAGAGAAATATTTCCTTAACTTGATAGCTTTATTTTAACTCACAGTTTTCTGATTCAATAAAAGTGTTTATCAATTGATTTCATTTTAAAAGTCCCTAAATTGAGGACTTTTCTTTCTGTATTTTAGTAATTCCCAGTTGCCAGATTCCAAACAAGCTGTGTATGTGAGTGTGTGTGTATTCGTGTGTGTATGAGTGTGCACGTGTGTACATGACTGTGTGTGTGTGTTTCTTTTTTTCTTTCTTTTTTTTTTTTAAATCCAGGACTTGAGAATAGACAAGGAGAGGAAGTTCTGAGCTCAAGGTCCTCCCAGGACTCCACTGAGAGGGCCCACTATTTGGGTGACCGTCTCGCACATGTCAGCAGCAGTCCCTCCCTTCTAAACCAAATTCTCAAAGTCCTGCTTCTTCCACGGAACTGTCGTTGATCCCTCTAGTCTACACTGCTGGCTCCCTTTCCCGAGTGCCGAGCCCACATACTGTGCCCACCAGAGGGCCTGCACGGAGCAGACATGGGAAGTAGCTGGCTACAGCCTGAAGCCATCTGGCACGGAGCAGCCCCCTGCTGACCCTGCTGCCCTCCACCTGCACCCCTGCCGGGAATACCGCACCCCTGCAGGGCGAGGTACAGAGCAAAGGATGCTCCCAGAAACGGGTCTGCCTCTCTCCAGCCGGGTCAGGCTGGGTGCGCTCCCCAACACATAGTGGCCTCCTTCCTCTATGTGACTTGACTTTCAGAGTGAGGAAATCAAGGTTCAGGTGCATTAGCTGGACTCAGGCTTATCCTGAATTTCCCTCTTCAAGATGATCCCAAGAGGCATATTAGGGAGAGAGAAGAGGGGTCACTCGGCTGACTGCCCCTACCTCCCCTCTAGGGCTGCCAGATTTGGCCAACAAAAATGCAGGCTGTCCAGCTGAATGTGAGTTTCAGATATCCAACGAATAACTTTTAGCATAAGTTTATCCCAAGTGTTGCATGGGATCTACTTACACTAAAAATTATTCACTGTTTATCAGAGACTCTAACTCAACTGGGTGTCCTACGTTTTACCTGGCGACCTAACTCCCCCTCCCCTCCCCCAAATTCTAAGCAGTGTGTTTTGCTGGAGGTGAGGTGTTAGCCCTCTCAGGATGAGGCTGGTGCATGACCAGGCTTCCTGACCTCTCCACCCACACCACGGCAGGCCCTGCAAGCCTGGGCTCCAGCAATGTCCCGGTGACAAGGTGTCTCACTTTCTCCCCTCCTTTCTGAGCTCAATGCACCTTAACTAATACAACATCCCAACGTGCCATGCTAAAGATGCACAGTATTTAAGGGAGTGATCATTTCAAAGGGGCGTGCTTATGTAGACACCCCGTCAAAACCCCGAGAACTAGGCAGAGATTCAAACCACCCAACAAAGGCAAATCACGGGGGATAGCAGTGGGCGTGCAAGCTGAGAAAACAGCCAGGAGCCAGCCCTGTCCCTTAAGGGACCCGGTGCCCAGCTGGGCACTTTGGTCAGACTGTAACCAGCCCATTGAATGGGACACTACAGGAACCTCCTGTCCAGCCCTATCCAGAACCAAGCCCGGGGACTCCCGTGCATCAGGTCCTGTAAGTGTGCCCATGCCAGGCAGGGACAGCTACTGTCCAAGAGAGTAGACACCCTCATAGAACGAAAACGCAGGCAGCCAGCTTCAGAGCCGACGAAACGGGATAAGCTCTCACCGCCGCTGCCAGTGGAGGGATTCCTGGCCTGGACTCAAAACCCCTATTACAAAATCAAACCATTACAAAATGGCAAGGACGCAGCCAGGAGATTTCTCTCCACCATCTGTTAATTTATAGGGTTACTGATGTCAGCAATTTAGGAGAAGTGAAATTATATCGCAGCCCCCTCAGAACTCTGTTGTGCAAGCTCAGAAACGCAATCACAAATTTTAATTGAGGAAAACTGCTCTGGATCAAATTCCTTGATGTATTTTTTTGTAAAGAGATAGATTAAATTATGTATTGGGGGGTAGGAAAGTGGCAATATAAGTTTTAAACCAGCGGTGATAAAACTGAGGTGTGACCGTGAGCCGAGTTGTGTACCGTGAACCGTGACTCGTCACTGGGAGCGGGCAGCCCTGCTCTGTTGTTCCACCCCACACAGGAGAATGTCAGCTTTTGGCAAGAGAGGCTCATTTCTCAGCAAAGGAGAGGAAATGAGTAAAAAGGACCAACGTCCCTGCATGTCAGAAAAGACCCCCCCATTTGGCCCCAAAGGCTTGGAAGAGGAGGACTAGGAGCTGTCCCCTGACCTCCCATCCAGACACCCTCCCCTGTGGCCGGCACCTCTGCCTACTGGAGCCTTCCTTGTCCTCCCGCCGATGGCTCCCTGTGGGTCTGTGTGCCGACCGTCCCCAAGCAGGGCTCCGCAACCTTATGACACTAATCTGGGCTTGGCCAGCATACGCCTCCGTCCGGCTCCCAAGGGGCAACTTCCCCTTCTGCCTTCCGTGGACAGACATTTCCGCCTCCTTCCTGCTCCAGCATCTCCAGGGTAATTAATTAGAAGACACGTCCTCACAAGGCCCCTCACCTACGGAGTCAGGAGGATATGCAGCGACCCCGAGTCCTGTCCCGCTCCCAGAGCCCGCGTGGCCTCAGAGGCGCTGGGCGGTTCACCCGCCTCGCGCGGACAGCCGCTGCCGGACCCCTGGGAGGGACGCACCTGCCCCGCGGGGGCTTCTCTGAGCCTCGACCCTCGGCGCCTCTCCTGTGCTGTCCCTGCGCTTCTGCACTCGCTTCCTGCTCCCTGCCGGCCGTGGCTGCGTGCGCGCACTGATGTACTTGGAGGGGCCGGGGATGTTGAGGACTTGCCGGTTCTCACCATTTCATCTTGATTTAGTCATTTTTATATGGCTCGCAAGGCATATGCAGATTTCTGTTTCTTTATTTGTTCATTAAAACTTCAATAAAAATGTTATAAAAATGTCTTATTTTGGTAGTTAATTGCCGTTTCCATTTTAATATGCAAGCAGCGTTGGCGCTCCTCCGAGGTTCCCCGAGCCTCTCCGTAAATAATACAGCCGCCTTGGACGAATGTTCCCGGCCTCCTGCGTGTTTCCTCAGTCATCACAGTGCGGCTGGAAGCCTCTCACTCCCTCCGAGAGGGCCCGCTGCCTCACCACGCCGTCTCTCTACTGATGGTCGGCGAAGGCTAACCGCGGAGCCAACAGGGTTCGAATCTTGCCACCAGCTGGGGTCTTTCGGCCGTGGTGGGGCGCCCTGGAGAGCCTCGTGTGGCTCCCAGACAGTCTGTCACCCTCGGGAAAAGGCGCCTCTCCCTCTGCATTTCTCCGAAGCCAGAATTGTCAGCTCATCACCCATTTCAACGAGGCGCTCCAGGCCTTGGCCGCGATCCCCAGCCCCGAGTTTGATGAGGACAGTGGGGAAGACAGCGTCTCCGGGAGCCAAACAGCCTGAGCTCGAGGCACAGGGAGGGGATGGCCGCCAGGGGACAGGAGGGGCGGGCGTGGGCAGCCACCTGCGCTGGGCCTGGAGCTGGGCTGCAGAGCTGCCTCCAGGTCACCAGCTGGAGCCGCATGGACGCTGACGGTGGTGGGGGAGCTGGGGGGTGGGGAGACCGGAGGCCTTTTATGTCCTGCGGGCAGAGGTGTCTGGAGGTCTCTTTCCGAGGCCTGAAATACCTGATGCTCCCAGAAAGCGAGCCGGGCTGCTGCGAGGCCGCTCCCATGACCCAGCTGGGCCCGGGTGCCCCACCTTCACCGCCAGCTCTGCAGGACGACAGGACCCTTTGAGGATCCTGCTGCCTGCCTCAGGCTACCGAGCTGGCGTTTGCTGCCCCCGCATCTGGGAAAGTGCCCATAAGCCCCCTTTCCTGTCTACTGAGGTCCAAGGAGCGCCTCTGGCTAAGAGGCAGCATCAGAGGAGCCCCTGCTCCCACTGCGGACGCAGACGGCCGTGACACTCGGGCCACCCATCAGGGCGGGGACCCACGGCAGCTGGGCAAGCCCCAGTGACGCTGGTCCCCACTCAGGAAATAGAGAACCATGTATAATCAAAAATGCAGAGGACTGGACTCATCCAGGCGGTGGGGTGAGCTCGGAGAGCCATGCAAAGTCCCGCTCCAGCCCCCTGAGGCGGCCTCTGGTCCTCATGGACCACATGAGCAGACCTCACATGAGCAGAAGGGCTGATGGACGCCTGAAACTCCTTCCGGAATGCCTGGGACATGAAAGGGGTTCCTGTGACGGCCGGGAAGACATGGTCCACCGCTGGGGAAGTGCAGGGCGGCCTCAGCCAGGCTCTCCTGGCCCCAGCGGCTCTGAAGGGCTATTCCCACCCTTGAACAGTCCCGGCACGGACCTCTAGACTCTTCTGTCCACCCCCCTTCTGCCATCTTACCGAGGCCCCACGGACACCCCTAACCCATTTCCAAAGTCCCTGCCCAGGGATTCCCCATAAAGAGCCCCTCCATGCAGCCTAGGGAGGCAGGGTTCTCCCGGGGTTTTCTACTACCGCTGAGACGCCTCAGAGCCCCTGCACACGGCCTTCTGCCCCTTCTGCCAAGGCCCACCCTGCAACCTGGGTCCGCATGAGCAATCAGTGGGCTCCTGTCACTCCTTGACACTCCCCAGTGGCTCCTGTGGCCCCACCTCCCTGCACACCTCCCCCAAGCCCACTCCATGGGGTCTCCTCCACCTGCCAGCTCAGAGCCTCCGCCCTCACACACTGCTCCTCTGCCTCCCCCATCCAGGCCACACGCACCACACCCTCAGAGAGAGTCCGTCCCCATAGGAAGCGGCCACCCACTACCCTCCAGACACCGCCATCACAGACTCCGGGGACAGCACGCCCCACCACCCTGGGATCACTCACTTGTTCATTTCAATAACCCCATGTCTGGAGTGTAGGCTCTGTGAGGGAAGGCTTTGTCCATCCTCCCTGCCTGGAGCAGGGCCCAGCATGAAATCAGCCATGGTGCCCCTGGACATGGGATGAGTCAGTCCATGCTCTGGGCTCCTATGCAGGCAGCTGATGGCCCCAGGCTCAGAAAGGCCAGTGTGGAGGGCAGGCATGCTGGGCCAAAGACACAGGGCCTCTCGGGGCCTAGAACAAGGGCCAGGGATTCGTGGAGGGACAGGGAATGGAAAATAAGACTATAGACAGAAAAAAGAAATGAGATTCTGCCGGTCTGAGTGACAGCGATGGCTCTGGGGTCCTGGCCACGTTAAGTAGATTTAAGCGTTGGGAAGGCTTGTCTATGGGTTTTCGCTGAGCCAAGAGGAAGCCCATCTACCCCGGATGCCTTGATTTCTGCTCTAGACGTGTACACATATGCCATATCTCTGAGAAAAAAGAATCTTAGCTCTTTGCTCTTTTTAACCCCCTTTAAAAACCACTTTGGCTTTTCCCAGTTTCATCCTGCAAGAACCACTCACCCCGGCAGACCCGAGGGGGCAGCTGTCACTCTGGGGAAACCAACAGCCCTGCCAACAGGAAGCAACACCACCAGCTCCTGAGTGAAACCCACAGACGAAGGGAGGCAAGTGGGGAGCCGCCTGGACGCGTCACACGCCGTGAAACCAACTGTTAAAGAATAAAACTCATTAGATGTCTGTGGCAACACTTTATTTTAATGGTACATTTAATTCATACTTAATTCCAGCAGTGCTCCAGCTGCGGCCCCGCACACACCCCACGCGTGCCCGATGAATGGATTACGGCGGAGGGAGACAATGAGCGCCCTCTGAAGCCGGCTCCCGGCAGGTGAAAAATGTTGTAACAGAATAGATTTCCTACACATGAATCACCAGCACGTTTGATAACACTTTCTGAAGAAATAAAACTGAAGGGATCTGTCTTCCCCACACGGGCAGAGGAGATGAGACCGTTCTGCCCCATATTTCTCCTGGCATGGCTGCAATCTGGTGCAGAGCCCTCTATGGGGAGGGCGCGGCTTGGCTGGGCCAGGAGCAAGCCGCACCTGCAGGTGCCCCATAACCATGGAGAATGGGCCCTTCCCAGGTACCACCCTCCTGCTCTGCGGAGACAGAGAAGTTCTCCCACGGGACGGCTCTGCAGGGGATAGCAGGACGCGGCAGCACTTGGCACAGCAGCCTGCAGGCCTGCCCCAGGCTCGTGAGAGGAGGCACCCCGGAACCATCCTACCGTGCAAGCCACAGGCAGGCCCCATGCTCGCCTCCCCAGCAGGCAGGCCACCACCGTCCTCGGTAAAACGGCCCATCCTGTGTGACCGACGGCACCACCCACCACGGGCTTCCCTGATGGCTAATGTCCGTGGCTGCGGTTCCATCCTCCCCACACTTTATTTACTTATTTTTAAGGTATTCACCTAATTTTAAAGGAAGGGGTGGGCTCTGACGACGAGCACCTGCGTGGGAAATGAGTCGCTGTTTTATGGGATATGGCGCACCACATCGCGATCCATCAGAGTCTGTGTCCCCAGAGCCCCGAGAAATCAAACCATCATGACTAGAGAGCCACCCCCCGGCTGCAGCCGTCGGCCCGTGTGTGAGCCAGCCTCCGGCCTCAATGTGCCCGGCTTTACTGACGCTCCCGCCACACGCGTCGATGCCGGCCGGCTGCAACGCCGTGCAGCGTCTGCTCAATGAGAGAAGGACAAATGCGGGAACGCGCCGGCGCCGTGCAGAATACAGACGCACGTGCAGAACACGGACGCGGGGCTGGAAGCCCCTGCCCACGCGCACCAGCTGGCCCTGGGCAGCAGCCCGGGCGGTCTACCCTCGTCCATCCTGGTGGGGGCCTCTTCCCCCTCCGCCCCCTGCTCAGGGGCCCCGACCTTGGCTCACTGCTCAATTCTTGTTCAAAACACTCACTGTGGCCAGATTCACGTGTGTGTCGACCAGCATTTGCTGACCACCGAATGGGAGCCCTGGCTGCAGGTGGCAGATGGGCAAGGAGAGAGAGAGCAGACAGGAAGCAGGAGAAAGCCCTCTCCCGGCCTCAGAGGTCAGGCTGCACAGGTCGGATTCACCCAGAGCCAACAAGTCAAACCACGGGATCCTGGGGGAGGGCCGAAGGGCCACGGTGCACCCTGCAGGGAAGACAGGCAAAGGGAAGGCACAGGCCAGCAGGCTCCCCCTCCCCGGCAGGCAGGGCAGGGAGCTCCCCTGAGGGGACTGTGCCACAGATGAGCTGCCCCGGAGGGCTCCTGGGACACGCCAGAAGCACTCAAACCCTTCCACCGTCTGTGCTGGGGGAGGGCACAGAGATGATCCCAGACAAGAGTTCACGGAGGAGGGATTTCTCCTGCCTCCCGCTGCCGGTGACACCCTGAGCTCGGCTTTGTGTGCGTTCCGGGGAGGAGAATTAAATTCAGCCCAAGACAAACAACGATGAAGGCGCACAGGCTCCCCAGATTCTTACAGGAGCTTCTCCACACACGGGAAGATTAGTGGCCATGTGATTTGCATTCATTCCCTACTAATGAGATTAAGAGGTATAGTGCCGCAAGTTCTTGTGGATGCTCCAGTTACGTACTGACTTTCTCCAAGGGCCCCACATACACGGGGCCTGTTCCAGGACCCCTGTCGTCCCCACGCCCACCCCCATCGCAGGAAGGGACGAGCCTCACATGAAGCACAGGGCGCACTGAAGTCAGAGGGCCCCCCACCTCCCGGCAGCATCTGGCGTGGAGACCAGGGGGCCGGCAAACTTCGGAGCCGTCTGGCACACTCACCAGCCCAGGACCCAAAGGGGAAGTGTTCAGAGGGGCTCCACACGCTGGCTGCATGCCACGTGCCCGCAGTGACAACACACAGCATCTGAATGCACATCCGAGCCGCCGTTTCCTGGACTCATCCCTCCCAGCCTCTTTTCTGCTCCCAGAGGAAGCCGCTGCGTCAGTGCAAGTGGTCTGTGGTCTTGGGCGTGGACAACGGCGTGGACAACGACGGGGCCCTCCAAGACTGACGAAATCACCCCTTCATCTGGGTGGCATCTGGGTTCCCAGCAAAGAGAGGGGTCTCTATCCAGCAAGAGACGCTCATTCCTGGGGTCTCACCGGCCACACAACCAGGACTGGGGAGATAGAACCCCGTGCCCCCTCCTTTTCTGGAAAACGTGGGAGCCCCGTGTTAGACATCACTCTGTGGAGCAGAGCCTCCAACCCTCGTTCGGGGCACCATTCTGGGTTTATTTCACCTGAGAAAGAAACTTCTGTTGCCTCACACCCCAAGATTTGGGGGTTTCACTGCCCCCGAGGAAAGCATTTCCTCAATTAACACATCAGCAACGATAACGCAAGCGGAGCTCTTCAGTCACCAGGACATGCTCGGATCGATGAAACCCACAGACGGGGCTCAGGGAGACGCTTTGCTCAGTATCCGGCCAAGACGTCAGCGACAGTGCTGATGGGCCCCTCTGTGTCGTGAAAGGCCGCCTCACCCCAAGCTGCCCTCCAGACAGTGCTACTTCCTCACCCCCCAAATCCTACGGCTCCCTTCAGTCCAATGCCTTTGTCTCTGTGCAGTGGGCATCCCAAGGGCCAGGCCTGGGTCGGGCTACCATTCCTGGGGTTCCTCCAGCACCCCACACCCTTGGTCAGGACGAAGCGGTCCAGCTCCTACGGGAGGATCCCAGGACACCAGGCCCACCTACGTTTTCTTGGGCACTTGTTTCTGCTCACGGGCGCAGGGAAGGAACGAGGAAATGCTGACACACCGGTTCAAGTCCTTCCCACACTCTTGAGAAAGGGGAGTGATGGGCAAGGGGCATCTGCCCAGCCACAGGCGGGCACGGTGGGGACCCGACCAGAGAGGAGTGAGACAGACCACAGCCACGGCGCTGAGTGTTCGTGCCCCATTCCCCAGATCCACATGTTGGAACCCTAACACCAGCGGGATGGTACCAGGAAGGGGGGCTTGGCAGGGGGCTTTGTGAGGGGGAGCCCACAGGAATGGGGTCAGTGCCTGCATGAAAGGGGCCCCGGGGACCCCTTGCCCCTGCCAGGACTACCTGTGGAAGGAAGGAACCTGCCCAAGGCCACTGGATGATAAGCAACAACACCCACCACCACCCTGTCCCCCTCTGTTCTGGGCGCCCCCAACAACCTCTCTGCCACCTTCAGCAGACAGGTCAGAGCAGCCGGAAGGGCTCTGGTTGGAAGAGACTCTCAGCTCAGGGTGACACGGTAGCCCCGGCCAGAACGGGGTCTGGCCCGTTCACAGCCCAGAAGCAGGCTCTGCAGGGGCCAGTGTGAGTTCAACAAAGCTGGCCTCCCATCCGGACGAAGCCCACGGGCCAGCTGCGGGGGACACATCAGGGGAGGAGGAGGCCCCCTTCCTCCCTGCAGGGCTGTGACGGCTCCCTAACTCGAGCTGGGTCCCCGGGAGGGAAGGGGCTCTGGAGAGACGGAGGGCGAGGGGCTCCGGGCAGGCCCCCAGCCCTCTTCTCCCAGAGGGAGTGGCTGGCGGGGAGGGGACAGGAGGCTCTGTGTCCTGGGAGAAAGTGCCAAACTCTTCTCCTGGGGAAAGGACTGATTTTCGACAGAATCACGGTCTAACAGACGAGCAGCACGAATATCCTGCCACCCACGAGCTGCTCCAGGAGACCACGTCCAGCGAACACGACCCGGGAGGAAGGGGCTGAGCCGTGAGGAAGTGCCCGTGCTGGAGCACACGGGTGCGTGTAAGCAAGTCTTCACGCGTCTGCGGGCTCTGGGTTGGGGTTTGCTCGGCTTCCCATTCAGGTGTGTCCTGATGGAGGAGCGTGTGAAAACACGCGGATTAAACAACGATGCTTCGCATCAAGCAGAAGGGTTGGTTTTTGGAAAAGACTTCTCCTCGCAGGGTTTCTTTCCAGGCTCAGCTCCCCCCGGTGCAGCTAACACGAGATCAGACTGAGAGGAACTCTGCTTACAGCTGACGTTCCCCAGCTGTCCTACTCCCTCCTGGACGGCCATCCTCCTCGCAGCCCCGGGCCTCCTTCCTTCCAGGGCTCGAAGCCCCCCGGGCATTTCCCTCTGCCCACCCCCACTCTTCTTCTCCCTGACTGTCGTCCTCCACCCTCCAGGCCCCCAGGCTCCCCTCATACCAGCTCCATGCCCTCAAGAGACACCTGTGCTCCTGCGGTCATGGGATATCTGGGGGGGCCCGAAACACAGCGCCCCACCCCCCAGCCCCAGCCATTTGATCAAGGCGAGTTTTCCCCGGGATTCCGGGGACTGCTGGAGGAAAGTCGTCCCCAGGCTGGTCAGCAAGCATCGGTCATGGATCGCCCTCCCTGCCAGACTGCCACGGGCGCGGGGGGCGGGGCCCAGGTGGGGAGGCAGCACACAACACACGCACACTCACACATCATGCACACTCCTGTATCGCACTCACACACTCATGCATGACACACACTCACATATTGCACGCTTACACATCACAGTCACACACCCATAATCACACACTCACATGCTCACACACTTGCACACACTCATAACCACATGCTCACACACACTTACTCATGATCACACGTGCTCGTGCTCACACACGTGCTCGCACACCGCTGCCTTGGCCTGGGTGAAGCAGGCAGGTGGGGGGAAGGTCTCCTGCTATCTGGGCAGATGGGGGTGGGCGATGGCTTGGGGTGCAGTCTGGCCCCCAGCTCAACTGAGGATCACAGAGCCTCTCAGGAAAGGGTCACAGAACCCTGTTAAGCCCCTCCGGGCAAGGCATCCAGTCCTATGACGAAACAGGCTCCCCAGGGCCTCGCGGTGGTTTGAGCTGAGTCTCTGCAGCCTGGTGTCCCGGCTTCAGTCCTGACCTGATGCGGCACAAGCCGTCTGACCTCAGGCAAGTTACTGGACCTCTCTGGGCCTCTGTCTCCTCGACTATAAAAGGGCGGAACAGTCGTGTTTGCTCCCCGAAGTACATGAGGACTGAGTCGCTCTCGTGGAAACTCCTGGAACCCCATCCGACCCACACTGAGCGCTCAATGCACGTTCACCACGATTATGGCCCCGGAGATCCCTGGAGGTGCAGCCCAGCCCGGTCCCAAGGCAGGGTCCCTCTAACAGCCCGGGGCCAGGAGCCCCCCTTCCCCAGCTGGTCTCCACCCACTGGTCCTGGGACTCCCACGGGAATCTGCTGGTTGGAACAAGGTCCCAACATTTTATTTTGGGAGGAGAGGAAGATGGGAGTTTCCATCCCTCCATCACTGCAGCGGCAGCAAGCCAGTGAGGAGGTCTGGAGGGGACACGGGCGGTGGGGTGGGGTAGGCAGCCCAGATCAGCGCCACAACCAGCAGGACCCTCCCAACTCAGTCTGCGGAGAAAGCAGGAGCCCCGTCCCCAACACACACATAAAGCCATGTGGAGCTGAACTTTTCAAAATGTTGTAAGATAAGTCATATTCCACTGTGGACAAACGAGCCGAGGGGCCTTGGGGTCCCGGCCAC